>QFDT01000860.1:0-11778 GCA_003315915.1 Macrolepiota dolichaula | reverse complement strand
CACCCTAATCTGTCCCTCCTCCTCCTCCTCCTCCTCTCCCTCCATCCACGTAACCCCCTCCTTCCTCACAGGTATCATCTCCGTCATCCTCGGTTCCTACCTCCGCCTCGACTGTTTCAAAGCCCTCGGCACAATGTTCACATTCGACCTAACAATCCACCCAAAACACACCCTAATCACAACCCGCTTCTACGCCCACGTCCGTCACCCCGCCTACACCGGTTCCCTCCTCCTCGTAGGCGGTCTCACACTCTCACACCTAACCAAAGGAAGCTGGCTAACAGAATGCGGTCCACTCACATCCTCCACAACAACCTTGATCATCTGGGCCATATGGTGGTCATGGACAATCTGCGTCGGGGTTAGTAGAGCTCATGCAGAGGATAAACAGATGAGAAAACTGTTTAAAGAAGAATGGGATGTGTACGCTGCCAATGTCCCCTGGTGGTTTTTCCCCGGAATCATATAGGTTCGTTTTTTTTTGACGAGTAGGAACGAGGCTGAGGAGAGATAACAGATATGTGTTTTCGTTTTTCCCGAGGGGATACTCTCCATCTCCTCCTCCAAATCTATTCATAGACTATCTCCACAAAAGAAGCGTTATTCTATCTAGTACAGCTGATCTGATGTCTACGTCTTAACGTTATATATATATGACCCACACATCCAGGACCCTATCTCAGGGGCAACGTGCTACTAGGAAGTTTTTTTGCAACGGCTGCATGACCGACCGTCTTCCGATTCTTGGCAGAAAGGAAGCATATCTGATCGCGTGATGTCTCCAAGGATATTCAGTTCCACATGGGACACCCAACCACTGATCGACTTAAATCCAAGTGGCAAGGGGTGTTGACAATGGCGGTCTTAGGGGGAGTAGATCTCTACCTTGACGGGTGCACCTACCCTTTGAAACCCGTGATGTCTAGTTAAAAGTACTTTGTTCGAGATAGTAAAAAACATCTAATGCATTGACCGGGAGTCGAACCCGGAGCTAGGCCATGGGAAGACCCAATGTTACCGCTACACCATCAATGCCCTGGCAGAATCGAAAACATAATCATACAGATCAATCACGTCGTGCTTCGAGAGACCCAGGTTCGAGCAATGTTCTCTCGATCACGACTAGTCTGACATACGCTAAAGTGTTCGTCCAATAGTCAGCCAGTCCACGTCCGACATCCGAGGAACACCCCAAGAACACTAACATCTCTACACACTCCCTCCCATTCAACGGGCGCAACCACCAACAGTTCTTTTTTTATTTCAAAACGATCTAGAATCTCACCACCAAGTCTCCCGTAATTGAGTCTGCTGTCACCAGAGTCACATCGGGTTAGAGGGGCCTAGTGAAAGAGAGCAACTGATGGGCGCTCAAAGTATTTAGAACAACTCGAGACATATCTGACATTTGACGTACGGCATGTATCATCATCCATACCTAGGCATGGGAAATACCCATCGTGAGACCCTCTCGGCTCCGTGCATGCACAAACACTGAACACACACATCATATTATAACATCGAGCATATACATATATATTGTCCAAATGATGGTCCCAAGCCAAAAAAAGAAAGAAAGAAAGACAGAAAAGGGCGGGTGGATGATGATCAGGGCCAAGCCCAAGGTATTTTAAGAAACAACCCCCAATTCTCTGACAGCGTGAAACTTAGAGCGCGACCGCAATACCAAAAACACCAGCCGCCATAGCCCATACACCCTGAGCAACAACAGACACAGCGGCATTAGGTCTCGCAGGGGCAGAGGTAGTCGCCGCACCCGAGTTGGCACCAGTGGTCGTAGTAGCAGGGGCAGTCGATGCGGGCCTCGTAGTCGTACCACTCGGAGTTGCAGTTGGTCTACCGCTGACAGAGGAACCTCCAGAACTAGTCTCAATGGTCACACTCCTGGTCCCACTAGCACTCCCACTCGCGGTGGCTGATTCAGCTGAGGAAGTAGAACTCCCACCATCTTTCAAAAACATCAAGTTATACTCATGCCAAATTGGGGAAGGGGGTTAAGCGGACTTACCGGTACCACCACAGAGTTGTTGTTGGAATTGGATGGCAGTATTCTGCTCGGCGGCTGTACACCCCGAGGTAACGCATGGAGTGACCGCGTTCAAGAAAGCAGTGTTTTGACAGGCGCAAGCAGTATCCGTGCTAGTTACATACCAAATGTCAGATTCAGAATGGGAGGGTGGAGAAAAGGAATGTGAGAAACACTCACGGATCACAACCCGCAGTGGAGCCAGCCTGAGTGATACAAGTCTGAACACACTGAGGGAGCTGAGAGGCAGCACCAGAGGGTATGGGAGCACCACCACCAGTAGAAGATGAAGTGGGGGCGTCATTGCCAGAGTCGTCAGTGGTGGTAGAAGTCTCCTGGGCAGCGACAAAAGAGACAAGAGCGAGGAGGGAGAGAAGTTTAAAGTTCATGATGAAGGTCGTGTGCGAGGTGTTGTTCGTAAGTTGGAACGGAGGAAAGGCCTGGGTTGGAGACTGGCAAGGTTTAAGTAGACCGAAGAGTGCTTATGTTATACGTTTGGTGATGAGATGAGAAGCGCGACGGTCGAACCCCAGATTTATGCTTCCATATCCATAAGCAGCAAAGTGCAAAAGCTGTTTGGTGACCCTGCCGTTGTTGTACATACGGCGCTGGTAAAACTAACGACACATCAGACAGTCGCACACAGCCAGTCCAGAGGCGTGTCGTGAGCGTGCCAAAGTCAGAGTAAAAGAGTGGTAAGCGGCCAGCGGTAGCCGCAAAGAGAGTCCCAGTCAAGAGGCTATGTTGCGCAGTTGCGACTGCGCTCAAAATGACATCAACCAAGCCCAGGCTGGAGTAGAGTGGCCACCCCTTCCCACTGTGTGACGTGACGTCAGGGCGGAGCTAGTGTGACGCCTTTCATCAATATTTCTTGCATTCCGCAAGCCTTTGCATTCGGCGTGTTTGAAAATCTTTCTCTCCAACGTAAAAAAAATCGCGCTAGTGCCTCGATAGAACGCGCTGTAGACCCAGGGGAGGGTGTATGAGATAGTATTCGCTTCGAATGCCTCGCTTCGCTCGGTTCGGATCATTAACACTTCCTGCAAGGAATAAATTACTCGACGCTCTCGAGACTCGACTGCTAATATTAGAGGAAAGCGATCGGGGGGGCTGTGTACATTCAATATATCCAACCTATATACATGTCACTCCACACAGGTTATGTTGTCAACGGTCTCCGGACTCCGTGTTTCGCTCTACTCTCCCTAATCTACCCCTTACTCTCTCCGAGTATTCTCTTCAAACGCTCGTAGCGAAGCCCGGTGGAGATTTTCTCTCAAACAATATCCCAAATCGCGTGTTCGATCAATACCAACCGCCGTTCAAGTCCCTGTAAACCCTAGGGTAACGGCGGAAGAAGCCCGAAGTTTGTATTCACAAGCTTGATGCCTCTCGTTTTCCGCATAATCGGCGGTGGCGGCGGCTGAGTAAAATAAGAGAGGGAAAGTGGAGGATTAAACAGTAACTGCGCAGCACAAGTGGTGGTAATGAGTGACGCTGTGATATGTATGGATAATAGTCAAGACTTCGTTTGGGAGCAGAAGAATTCTTATCACGGGTACCCTCCTCTGCCCCACGTGAAACCTTAGCTACTTGTAGCATAGCACAAATCAGCGCTAGCTATGATAGGGGACTGAATATCCCCTTCTAATTGCTCCAGTTGGAAAGACCTCTGCCTTTTTGATGAGTAAGTATACAATCGGCTCAACGACTTCCTTCGAACCTTATGTGATCAATGTATTTTGGTAATAGGGCTCTTTCTGCACTAATGGAACTTGTATATAAGCGCAGGGTATCATATACCGCGACCATAACTATCTTCGTCCAATGCAATGCAACTTTCCACGAGTGAGATTCATAGGTCGTATGACCACCAGATTGATACAGAGTACATCATATACCAAATATTCTCTGATTGAGCATCGTGTCTCTAAAAATGTAGAGCCCATCCCTTACATTCTGTTCGTCCCTTCTACATGACTGATTTCGCCGGCAGGGTAAACACTTCATGATGTAAAATTTCCTCCTCACTCACCCTTCCACATCACATCATGAACACTGCGACTTTTTATTCTAACTCCCAAGCATTACCATGAGCTCAACAGATGCGACATGCGAGCCGAGTTCAAGCGTTCTTTTGGTCTATACGGAGTGAGTAGAGGTGTAAGCTCATTTCCGAAAATTACTAGTGTCATTTCACGAGGTGGTAACTATGGCTGCGACCATTCATCAATAAAGAGATGGGTATTTACGGAACAGGTAACAAATATCAGAACACATGCGAGTCAAGAAGAAATAAACGAGAACTGCAACCGTAGGGGGCTATATTGAAAAGTGTGCAGAGTGTGATCACTATTGAGGAAAGAACAAGCGGGGAGATGGGCGCTCCGATATAAGCCGGTCAACGTCTTGTTTGGTGACCTACTGAAGCACCGCTCAACGTCATGCTACACCTTGACTCAAATAAACGAGATTCTACAGGGAAGGTCGAGAGAATATTCTACTTGCGAGTTGAACTACGAGATCTACCGACTTGTTCTACAAACTACGTCAAACAACATCACCACCTCTCTAATAGTCCCAGCGCCACATTAACAAACGCTGTCATATACATGTCACTTGTCCATCGAAATGCTACATAATCCGACCTTGAATAAACTACATATTGTCCATACATCGTCCATGCAGAATAACACAACAAAAAAAAAAAACGTCCGATGACAACAACTTACGATAAATCCGTACCATCTCCCCTACACAGACATGAGCCAAAACCCTCACACGAAAAAAAAAATCACTCACAAAACCCTGGGTGACCCTTCAAGATTCCTGATTACAGCCCCAAGATTAAACAATTGAAACGAATCAGGAACATTCGTACACAACACCGTCATCAATATCACCACAAACAACGAAAGGACGATGATAACAACAAGAAAAGTCTCTGACGCCGTCAAAGCCATCACCTCCTCCTGTACACTCGCTTGAGCAGGCATAGTCGTAAACGTGACAGCATCAGAAGTATCGTTCCCAGGTGAATAATACCCATCTACGAAAGCTTTAGAGGCAGAGAGAAGGAACGCATCTAGATTCCTCTCGATATCGTCGAGACTGAGAGGTTTGTAAACAGACGTCGAGTTGGTCCCGTCAGGTTGAGTAAGAAAAATTCGAGAATAAATCGGGGAAGTAGGATGCGACGGGTTCTGCCCTGTCGCACTGAGGAGGGACCGAGAAAAGAGAAAGTTGGCTTCAGCTCGTGGAATGTTGCCTACGAGAGAAAGTCCAGTCGTCTCGACGGAAAGCGACCCGTTCAAGGAAAGGCGCACCCGGCCACCAGTTATTTGCGCTTTTGGATCACATATGAGCATGCTGACTAGAGGTGTCTTGAGCTCTATCGAGGATTGCAGGTAGTGAAATCCCGTGGCATTGATGAGAGATGGAATGTTTCCCAAGTCAAGGACGTATTGCGACCCGGTGTTGTTAGCGTTAAACGTCATATTACTGCCATAAAATAGATAAGCTGATAGAGCTGTGTCGTTGACTGGTTCAACAGGTATGATCCCTGAGCAAAGATCTCAATCAACGGGAACGCGGACCAAAATAGTATTCGCACCTCCATTCGGAGATATCTGCACGTTGTCTTGCCCTACCATCCATCCAATCCCACCACCATATACCAAATCTCCATTCACAATCGGGGTCTCCCAACGACAAGCATAATCAAACATCACCACATCACTCGCGTACGACATCCCAGCGCTCACACGTTCATAGTCCTCCCTCGCCGGCCAACCAACAATATAATTCGACGGAACATCCAGCCCATAACGCGAACCCATCAATTGTTCCAATCCAACGATCATCTGAGCACGCTGTAGAACAGATGACGACAAACTAGTCGGAACTTGACTCGTTAGCGCAAGTTTTCCCATAGTGACCGACACCTCTCGGGTTCGCCAGACCGCCACTAGACCAACCGCTCCTGGTCCCAACTTTATCAAACCCATAAGAGCTAGGGATGCGGTGAACGCGAGTTTGAATCCGATGGATGATTCGCCACGTGCGAAATAGCGGGTGCGGTCGGAAAAGTTGCAAGTGAGGATGGAGACTTGGTCTATGCGATTTGGATCTCGTAAAGGCATGGGCGTACTGGACCATTGGATGGACCATTCGTGACTGAAGATACAGAGGATGATATGTTGGAGTGGTAGAACAGCAACAGACTGCCATAGAATGAAGAGTACGGTGAAGCCACCCTTGGCTTCGTCGACGTTTCCCGGAAATCCGACAAAGATAGGGTTGCGTAGGGATAATGAGGCAAGGATGATAAACCCTAGTTCAAGAAGAACGAAAAGTGAAATGCGCTTGATATAATTTACAGTAGGTGTCAAGGTGGAATAAGGAAAGAATGTGAATCTGGAGACGGTTGGAACGCGTGGTAGTTCCTTTTCTGTGGGGAGAGGTGGTGTCTGTCGCCTGCGCACGGGGCTCATACTAAGAAAGCTAGGTCCGGTACCATCGCCTACAGAGTCGCGCGGCATGGTACACAGGGAGGAAGAAAGGAAGAAATTTCCGATCGGGCATTCCGCGAGAAGAACTTGGATATATTGCCATGGAGTCCATTCATCAGGAAGTAGCTGGAGCGTTGAACAGTGAGAAGACACGTCGAGCGACGCCGTTTGATGGGCTCATTTACGCATAGAAGTACAATCATGCCAGTGGCGTTGCCGATATTGGAAATGGGACCGACACAGAGTTTCCCGGATATCATGGTTACGGACTAACGTGAATGATGGAAGTAGTTGGGCGGCGAACTCTTGAAAAAGGTCATCCCGCACTCGACGTTCAAGACAAGTAGTAGGAGCACCAAATGTAAAAATTTAGGTTATTGGCATCGCTGTAGAGGTTACCGCTCAGTATTCGATTTCGAGGGAAGTACCTTGTGATGGTCAAGCCTTGCAAGCGCTGGGTCGGATCGTTTTGCGGCTTATGTAAGAATCAATCGGCATGTTCCGATATCTCAATCACACTCTGGCCATGGTGCACATAGAAACAATGGCATGTGAGTCTGTCGATACGGTATTAGATACTAATATAGGAATGCACGAGATGTCCCGTGCCACTTGATATGAGTCTTGACTCGAAGTCTCCGGGGCGCACCCAAGAGGCCACGGACACGGCAGGGGGTTACTATGCTAAATAAGTCTGCAGTCCCGAGACAGAAAAAAACCTATTGTCGAACACTCGAACGCTTAGGCAAGACCTGAGAGTGTACACGCGTTGGGTTGTTTAAAACAGGATACCGACATTGACGTCCATGACAGTTTTCCCTATTCCCACACCATAAATGATTGAGTGACATTTGATGGGAACACAGTCTATATCACAACTCGAGCAGTCATATTGTAGCTTTTTCAGCTGATGCTTCGAACACCATGAAGCCACAATATCAACTGCATTGGTCATGGAGCAAGGAAGCCTGCTCACGCTTCCATCTTGCCGAGGGACCTGAGGCCACACCACCGGGGGTGCCGGTGATGATTCGGTATCAATGAATGTGAACAGCACGGGGTTCTTTATGATTTGTCGTGATGTTGATATGTATGTATACTTACTATTGTCCATGGTGTATTAGAACGTACGGATCTAGATGCTCCCCTGCTTCTGGGACTCAATGATATTCATGCGCATGAGCCGAGTTCTTTACTGTATTGAAATCCATCATCGCTGAAAGTGGCTACGAGGAGAGTACAGGGTTCAAACTCATGTTGGCGACTGCAGAGTTTTGATGAACTTGAGCTTGAGGGTTGTGATCTTTGCATGTAGACGGTAGACGTGCCGGGCGTTTGATTGCCGCCAATATCACTGGTCCTAATTCCAGTACCTCTCACAAGACGTTTGAATATCTCCGACTCCTGGCATCCCCTGTAACACTCGCCTTGGCATAATGTTTCTTGACCTACTATTCACTATCTCCCTTCCTCGTTTCTGTCTTGACTTGTCGTGGTTCCGATGATCTCTATAGTATCGTATTTCTGAGTTGTCGACAAGAATTCATATCTTCTATCTCGCAACTCGTGTTTATTGATTCCATAATCTGAAGGAGGATCTACCTAAGTTTGCTCAGTGCGCGGCCTGGGTAACTGCAACGGATGGAATTCAACCCGTTTCACCCCCAGGGTTTGGTTCTGGGTTGTGTGGATGCCACATTGGGCTCCAGACTATCTGAGCAAAGGAATGTGGAAGTTGAAGATGGGTTTACTCTCATAAACATAGTGGACGTTGATTGTGTCTGGAGTGACTTGGAGGTACTCACTCGTGCTTGCCTTGAATATTGACGGGTGCCAACCCTTTTTTGTCAGTAATTATGGACCCAGGATTTCACCCTCCCATCAGACAGTGACACAGTCAATTTGATAGCTCATAGCTGGCGCTCATTTATGATCATAGATTTCCTCAGCAGCGACAGCAAACCCGAGATGTGAACGGAGCAGTCAATCATTCCATTTTAATCAGGCTATTGTATATATCTGAACATACAAAATTTCTACACTTGATGAATTCCATATCGTTCTCTAGGAACCAGGTTGGACATTCTGGCTGCACGGGCCACTGTTGGGATCAACCGTGAATGTGTTGGCCGTAGCCGCAATTTTTCCATAACCGCCCTATGAAACCGTTCATCGTTAGTGGCACTCATTTGACCTGTATCCAACAACTCACAAAGCGGCATTGCCTAGTGACACCATTGAGGACTGTCCCGCAGTTGGGGATGGAGGGTGTACTAGTGCCACCAATGCTATTGTAAGCAACAAAGTCGCCTTTCCTTTTTGTTAGTTGAAATCCTTCGAAGTTACAAGTGAGGCTTACATCGGTTGCCATTCGGCAAATTGAAGCAACGGGAAATGCTGTCTGTGGAGCGTAGCTAATATCTGGTTAACCTGTCGATCTTGAATAGAGTGAGTAATGTTACACTCACGCTGACCATGCCGTTACAGAAAGTGGAAATGAACTGGTTGCAGTCACTAGCCGGGGCAGCACCGGCGCCGTAGCACGTCGGGGCGGGTACTTGGGCAAGGGCAAGAGCCAAGAGGTTGGCGAAGAAAACCTATGTTGAATCAACATCAGACTGGGGACATTATCAACGATGTAACAAAGCGTACAGTCTTGACCAGCATGTTAAGGATATTGAGATGAGGGTTCGGTGAAGGCAGAAGACTCGGTGTGAGCTGGGGCTTCAGCTGTAGATATTGAGGGCTTTTATACGTACGAGTGCTGTAGAGTATCCGCTTTGGTAGTGAAGAAGTACCTCAATACAAGCCAATGGATATCAGCGCACTTGGAGCGAACAGCCTAAGTGAATATGGAAAGAACTTGAAGTTCCATTCACGTCAACTAGAAATCACGGAATAAATTAGTAAGTTGGGCGTTTCGTACCATGTTTATTTCCCTGGCTGTCTCAAGAATTTGATAATATGTTCCTTCCATTGTTTGGAATCAGTCGATAGAGCTGCTTCTGATAATAATCATTGTTTAAGAAAGGACATGCACCCGGGCAGATAAGTATGCCGACCACTGTGTGGAAACGTGTAAAAGATACTGTGTACAGCTATAATACATTTTCGGGGGGCTATGCCAGACACAGAGGATACTGCCTATGTCGGACAAGTGGCCTCAACCTCCATCGTATTGTCGGGAGTGTCAAATATGTTGCTTGAGGGTATCAGACGTTTCTAGCCATATAAGCTCCGGTCTATGGCTTCGGACAGGTGGATCTTTGGCTCGCGTCAAAACATACGCCAATGAATAGCACACTACTAATCCAACAGGACAAACTCAATTTTGGTCATGGGTAGCTGGTTATTACCATAGTATCACAATTTGTCTTGTGTTGCATCTAAGGTAAAATGCGACTGTATTGGATCAAAAGCACAAAAACACCCTCCATGGCAGATCATAAAGCGAATTTTGCATGGCTGCGGCAAAGATACACCGCCGCATGCAAGCAGGACAGTGTCACAGATCCATGCATTTATTATTTTAACAGTCGTCCGGTCCGTTGTATGAAACTACCTAGCCCTTATTCAACTTTCGAAGAACCCCTGAACATCTTCGAATCGTGTCTTCAGCTGCCATAACAAGGAGTTGGTTTCAGGAAGATCCAGGTATTGCTTCACGTTTTACGGCGTACCCGAAGGAATGTCGAGGTAGACTCGATTTGAACTTGGGAATTCAACTTGGATGATGGTATTAGAGATTCCGATCGGCTCTCGATCAGATTTGTCTCACGCTTCTACCATAATTTTCTTTTTTACGGGAGACTGTAGCGTAATATGTAGTATTCAACACACATAGGCATTTAGATATCGACGGCCCTGGACCGCTCACGACTATCCCCAGCCCAAAAATTCCCTTAATGCCCGGATCATGCGTGCGCCTCGCGCGGCCAGCGCCCGACATGGAGAGGCTAGAATCCCAACCACAATGACAAGACGATTAATGAATTTGACACTTTTTGACAGGATTTCACAAGAAAAACGTCTAGAAGCCTATTCCACCTTTCAAACGAGACACCACGTGTCCAAAGACACGTTAGAGCGAACAACACTGGATGGGATGGTTTACGGAAATTCCACCACAGTGCCATGTGTGCTAGAGACTTAACCGATATAAATTCTACCTAAAGGCAGGATGGTAGGTGATAGACGACGAAGCTTGTCCGAAGAATCAATCGCTCGATGACGTACAGAGGCTTCATTGGGCCGACATTCTCGGATCCAGGAAAACAAGCCTTTCGAGTGTATCCCAATGATACTATTGTTTGTGACAGAAAATAATCATTTCTAGTGTCACTGGCTCTCCGCTAATCTATGGCAGCGAATACTATGTACGATGCGCCATAGGACCAGCCTGACTTCAATCCCGTTGTAGGTTGAATTCCACGGCGTAAACAAAAACGGAAACATACATGAGAAAAAGATAACTTGTCTAATCAGAACTCATGCAAGTACGGGATCACTCAACACAGTGATGTTCCCGAGATCAAACTGGCATAACCCAGCCTCACGACTGCAGCACTCTGAT
The DNA here is from genome assembly GCA_003315915.1 of Macrolepiota dolichaula. Classification (NCBI taxonomy): domain Eukaryota; kingdom Fungi; phylum Basidiomycota; class Agaricomycetes; order Agaricales; family Agaricaceae; genus Macrolepiota; species Macrolepiota dolichaula. The sequence continues at coordinate 647 of QFDT01000860.1, read as the reverse complement.
TCTGAGAAATGAATTATTAGGGCCTCGAATTTCCTGCAAATCTGTTTGACCGGATTTTTGCAGACTCGACAAGAGCTCAATTCGCTACATTCTTGCGCATATCGAATGGCTGTGAGCTGTGCAACGACCGGATATATTGTCTTCAGTTATCACCGCAACATTTCTGTCTGAGTACAGCCTCCCAGACTTGAGAAGCTACCGGTATGGGTCTAATGCTCCACATTTATTTTGCCTTTCAGTATCACCAAAAAGAGGCAGTCTCCCACCAGTGCATCCCACAGCTAGACACGCAGACAGACACGAAGATAATTCAGGACCTTTCTTCACCGATACATACTTGACTAGCTCAGGGGCGCGTTTTGTGGCTTATGTAAGAATCAACCGGCATATCCCGATATCTCAGCACATGTACGTAGCAAGTTTGACATGCAATACTAACCCGTGCGTATGTTTTGATACGGTGTGAGCTACTAATATAGAAATCAATAAGGCATACTGCTCCGAGATGAGGCTCGACTCAAAGTCTTCAACTTTGTAAGAATCTCGGCTCTTGCCTAGGGGTTTGAGCGTTTGACAACAGTTTTTCTTCTGCCCCTGGATTGAAAATCTCTCGCTGTTGTATACGATGCACGACGAGAATTACGGGT
>QFDT01000859.1:0-24660 GCA_003315915.1 Macrolepiota dolichaula | reverse complement strand
AATGTGGTTGTATGCCATCTCTAGGGCAGCATTGTAATGACTAGTTAGTTCATTGATTTGGTCATCAATGTATTCCTTGATTAACTTGATATTGGTGACATGGGCGTTGCGAAGCAATTGAGCCATGACCCTTTGGCAAGGTTCATCAGGTAAGTTTAAAGCATCAAAGTTGACGTCTTGACCAATTGTTGCTCCCCATTGGTTGACATCATCTTCAGGGAGTTGAACAGTGGACTCATAAGAGGTGTACGCAGAAATTTGGTTGGACATGTTCTAAGCTCAGTTGTCAACAAAATGAACAAACAGATCTTGAACACACTAAGATAAAAGCAATCACACATAGCCAATGCCATAAAGATATCAATATCATTGTTGTGAGACTATTTCTAAGGTAAGGTAATGTTTAATGATAACAATTCCTTCCTGATCTCCAATATCCTTGTAGATAAGTTGTTAAATGAAACTTGTCCAATACATTTACAAGCTCCTTTAAGTTTCCTCCAGTCACCATTTTTAAACCTGTGACCAATCTCTTCTATATCCCTTTCAATAACCTGCAACTGATTGAACCACTCCCAGAGTGGATCATTTTGAACCTCTTCTGCCAATTTCTCCAGCGGAAGAGTAAGGTCTTGAACTCTCTGTTCCAAGGCCTTGAATACAGGCTCTAAGCGATCCAAGGTAGGCTAAATGAGCTTATGAAACTCCTGGATATGCAAAAGATACTTGGTCTTGTGAATATGAAGGTTGGTAGGGATAGGTGGAGGTGGAATATAAGGAGTGTATTCCCTGGGCTCCAAGTTGACACGAGGAGACACAAGGGAGAGGGTGGACACTACATCCTCAAGGGTAAGTCGTTCAATGAGGGGTTTTGGAGTGAGGCATGCAAGTAAAGACATTTTATGGTTATGCTCATCAAACTCTCTATACTTCTCTGCATACTCTTCTGGCGACAGAATACGCGAGACAAGAGGAGGAGGTGGAGGTGGACGAACAGTCTTTCTAGTCTTTCCTGCATCCTTGAATTTGTCTCTGGTTTTGCGAGAGATGGTGATACGTTTGGCGATACTGGTCATCTCTTCAAAGGCAATGACAGAATGTTTGGCGATACTGGTCATCTCTTCAAAGGCAATGACAGAATGTTTGGAGGCTTTAGGCATGATGGTGGACTAGCAAGTGGCGTGAGTACAACATCCCTATTACAGCAGATGAGGTACAAATGAAAAAAGTGGGTCTTGATGTGTATTTTGATGGGTAGAGTCGACAACGTATCCAGTTTCTCACACTGGCTTACGGAGGGGGAGTATCAGATCTCAGATGGGTTTCCACACCCACTGCAAAGGTTTGTATTATGCAAAACCTAAGTAGCTACTGACAAGACTCAACCGTCAGCGACATAAATGCCTCATGGTTTTGTCAAGTCAGTTTCCAGTAACTGGAATAAGCTGACACCCCTTACACCTAGGGTCTGGCATGAGAATTGGGTAAAGACACCATAAAAGGTAGTCCCCATGACATCATAGCCACCATGAGTTGTGCCTGACACAGTTGCCAAAAATATGGACCAACAGTGGCAAGGATAGCACACAAGGACCTACTGCAGGACACTGCCAAAACTTGGACACATAAGTGACCAAAAAAAGACAAGCAGAGTCACAGCAGCAAGCAGTGCCAAACAGCAACACATAGAGCATAGCCACAGGCCTTCTCCATAAGTCAATAGCTCTTTTCAGCAGCTATGACTGAGCCCCCATGTACCCAAACAAGAATACACATCTGAAAACAACCCAGATGTGGATGCACAGCAACCACACCCAAAAGGAGCAGACTTAACAAAATATCACAAATCCTGATGCTTACCTAAGCTCAGTATACAAGCAAGGGGACAACAGTCTTAGATAAGCAAGTAGAAGCAGTGAAGTGATCAAAGATCAGATAGTAGATGGAGGATAAGACAGGCTAGGCTGTAGACAAGTTGTTAAGTCTGGGTCCTACAGACGCCAGCCAGCTAGTTTATATACATAGAGGGCTAGGACCTGGGACACTACCAGATGACCCCAGGAACTCTAGTCCTTACTAATTACATGAAGAAACTAATATCTCCTAGCCAATGGCATAAAACCCTTACTGATTATTAACAATGACACCATATGACAACATAGATAAAGATCTTATCTTACTGATTGTTCCAGAACCCTCTAGAACGATGAGGAGTGATAAACTACAGATGGCACAGATAATCAACACATGATACAGATAATAATGATTGGTGCGTAGCTCCTGAACGGATGCACGCCCCGCAACGTCCCGGGTATCGTCAGAATGCGACGGACGAGGGCTTTCCAACGGTACTAAGTACGAGGTAAACGGCCCAGTATTCGGCGAGATATAACGTAAACAATGTATTCTGCCAAATCTGTGACAGACGGCCTCTGGACTTGCATAAATAGGCATAGACTACAGGATCAAAAACTCCAAGTTTTTGATTCTCTTCTGTTGTAACTTAACTGTTACCTGTCTAATTCAAGATTGGTCGACCTTAACTTCTAATCCTCTGAAGTTAAGGACTCATAACCGCGACGCTTCAACGTTATCAGTTGCTGGCTATACTTTGGTATCATCACTTCGCCAATTCACCTATTAGCAGGCTGGTTAAGGATTTTGATCCTTAATTAGCTAGGCGCATCCTAACTTAGGTCTAGGAGCCCGCTGAACCATAACACTCCTTTTTCTTTGCCTGTCTAAAATCCAGACCATGACAGCAGGGATGGCGCAGCACATAAGCTGAAGCCAAGGTCCAACTCTGCTGACATTCAACCAACCCAATCGGCCGATGGTCTGACTTAGTCTGTTCATGTACTTAATAGTATATTCAGACTGACTCTCTCTGCTGTTATCTTCCTCTGCCACTATGGCTAACACCCGTGTTGTACCCCTTACCAGACTGCATGTCCTCGGCATGCCTTGACACTCTGCACAACTTAATGCTACCACACACATTCCCCAACTATCCACTGCACCTTCTACACCACCTCCCCGGCATTAACGCTCCATTAGCCCCAACATCCCTGGGTCACCACAATAACACTCCCTATCATGATGTCCCCAACAAGCAAAAACCTTTTGACGATGAACAAGGAGCTGGTGGTGAGGATCCCAATTCTCCCAGTGACCCAGATGACCCTGGTGATCCTGGAAATGATGGAAATTCTTCTGGCAGTAGTTCTGGCAATGAAGATGGCCCTCCACCAGACAACCCTCCAGCCTCTCGTGATGTCCAAGACATCCTGGTCACAGTGCTAAGCCAACTAGCTGACACTCTCAATCAGAAACCTCATGTTAGGATTTTGCCAGAGCTCTTGTCCAGCAGTGCACGTTAATCCCGTACTGGACGTTACGAGGCTAGCTAGATCTCCCAACAGATCCAATGTTTCTGGTCCTCTTCACTAGGACCTTGCTGTGGTCAGATAGGACAGCAGATAAGGAATGGCAAGAATGACAAGTCTACCAGACTTGAAGTCACAGCTGAGACGATGTCAAGTACCTTAGACAACGTCGAGAGAGAGAGGGAGAACACCAGGTAGTTCTTGCCTTGTTAGGGCTCGAAGAACTCAACACTAGGAGCGAGAGAAGAACACTGTCTAGTAGCAACAATGCTAAGATTCGAATTGGGGAAACTACCTACTTACAAGCTTGCTATTTATTGTGTATTGTACAAGCTATTGAGAGGTGGTAGTTCACCAGAAGGCAAGGGGAAATGGAAGTCCGTATCTAAACATAGGGTGGGGAACAACGGAGGTCCGTAGTTAAACATAGTACAAAAACGGAGAAGAAGAGAAGAGAAAGGAAAAGCGGGAGTCCGTGCTCCAAGGAGTCCAAGGTCTCTAAGTTTAGTTATTCTCCTACATTGGTGTTGTTTGTCTGTTTACTCCAAGTTAAGTTCTTCTTCTTCATGAAACTCCCAGTCTTCCCATTGTGCATTGACTACCATCATGTCTGTGAGGACATTGAAGGAATCAAAAATAGTGTTCATAACACCTCACTCCCCCTCAGTCGCTCCTGAAAAGAAGTGTGCCTCTACTAAAGCCAAAGTTCCTGACACCTTCAGTGGCACCAACCCCAACAAACTTCCCCAATTCCTCCTCCAATGCCAACTCTATTTTTGAGTGAACCCTCAGGAGTATAGCACTGACTCTGACAAGGTCAATTTTGCCCTCACTTATTTAACTGATGTTGCACTTGGTTGGTTTGAGACAGCAATTGATCTGGAGAAAAACAATGGAGTTTATCAGTCGTGGTCAACTGACTGGCCCAAGTTTGTGCAGGAACTCCAAAATCTGTTTGGCGCTGCTGATCCTACCAGTGAAGCAGCCAAGAACATTGACAGCCTCAGGATGAAGTCTTTGGACACAATTGCTATGTATAATGTCCAGTTCCTCTGCTATGCTACCCAGCTCCACTGGAGCCCTGAGGCCCTCACTTACTGCTATTACAAGGATCTTCCCAACCAACTCCAAGACAATGTTTCCCGCATGCACGATAGTAAGCCTAAAAACTTGCCTGACATGCAAAAAGCTGCCATTGAGTTCGACAAACATTACTGGGAACATCAATGCAAGCAACAGTGGTCCCGACAGATGACCAAATTGGCTGTTGCTAATCACCAACGATGTGGAAATGGCAACACCACTACCACTGGCAACCCTCCTACAAAAACATTGACACCACCTTCCTACAACAGTATCCAGAAGACCAAGGGTAATGGCAACAGCTCTAAGAATGGCAAGCTGAACACTCCCTCAAAGCTTCCCTCTTCCTCTGACTCAAAGCCTTTGCCGCCAAAAACCAACTTGTCCAACAAGCTTGGGAAGGATGGCAAACTCACTATTGCCAAATGTCAATGACGGATCAACAGCAACCTTTGCTTGTTCTGTGGGAATGCAGGACACAAGGTGAGTGAGTGTCAGAAGAAGCAGGCAGCTGTTATGCTCAGACCTAGTCCAAAGCCATGCCAGAAGATGGGCCGCTGAGAAGTTGCCTCAGCAGTACTACCAGTTGATCCGTAGTCCCAGACTAGAGAATGAGGTAAGCACCAAGTGGAGTTGAGCAAGACAAAGGTCTTCTCGATGTAACGACGGAGGGGTTGTCTCCTGAACTTGAGCGACGTGCAGAGCTTCCAGGCAGGTGTTATATGGTAAGTCTAATCATCACTGAAGACAATCGAGGGAACAGATTTGCAATGTCGAACAATATTGATAAGAACACGCTGGTTAACAACAATACTAAAGCTAAGGTACACAGTACTCTACGCTTCAGTATATGAGGCTGTATTGACGTTTGTCCAAACTAATCAATGTACAAATACATCGTAGATAGAGTCCGCACATCGAGATCCAATCCCCGACCCTTTCACCAAGGTGTTGCTATCTTTAGTGCATGCATAATAAGGAAACTCAGTCTTTCACCGATCAGATGAATAGAGAAAGAGACACAGCTCTTAGAAATGATGGTGACAGGAATAGGCAAGGAAAGAAGAAGACTAGAACAGGTCCAAGATGATGAAGAGAAGTGACATACTGTTACAGGATAGAGGAGACAATTGTAACATTATCCCCTTTGTATATTGAGACTCCGACTTGATTATCAATAGACCAGGTCTTCATCAATGAGACGGATTTGTTCACATTGAATGGGGTTGCCACTGGTGTTGACGATTTGTCCTTCCATATGATGGTTATTCGGATGATACCAGTATTCGGTCGTGATGTTTTCGGTAGCATTAGGATTGCATCACATTGGTCAAGGTACAATAATATTCGGGTCTTCATAAAGGATGTTTTGTTGAGCATGTTGTCCTAAAATGAGAGCATTCTTGAGGAAGTGACATCGTTTTTGGGCATCCTCGAAGGTGACGGTCTGAAGAGGGGTAGAGTGATGAGAAGGATAGGTTGGAGTGGCTGGTCTTCTAGTGTACATCCAGGAGTAATGTTTAGAATTGTTGCAAAATCAACACTTATAGGTAGGGCAGTCTGCACCAATGTGTCCAACGCCTTGACAGGCCCAGCAGCCGTGTGAGTATACAATTAGGAGTTCCTGGGGAAGTTTGAGAGCCCAAGGGATTGGTAGGACACGGTGGGTGATTGCGTATTTCCATTGGGGATAGTCTCGTATGGGATTACAGTCTCTCATCTGCTTGAGGATGAGGACGAGGGCATGGAGGTTTGGGTAAATGGCAAGGTTGGGGCATTGTTTGTTTGAAGCCTTATGTCAAGGCTGAAAGGCCTCTGGGACCCATGGGTCAGTTCTGATGCAGTAGGAATGCAATCTTCCATTGGTGGTAAGGGTGTATCTGTTTTCCTGATATTTCCAGTGATAGGTTCCTGGTTCCACTCGTGGTTCGTCTCGTGTTCCATTTTGTCTGATAGCTGAAGGTACTGATAAACTGGGGTTTGGATTCCCAGGAAGGCTAACCACTCCTTGATGTTGGGAGTGAGAGGAGGTGGCGTTTGCATAGGATTGGGATTGAGGAGACGTCTTGACAAAGGCTGTGACAGTGCGTTGGACGTTCTCTGGGCTGATAAATGCGAGATATGTGAGGGTCTGTGCGAGGAGGTTCTCTGCATAGTGTGTATGGAGGGTGCTGAGATTCAGTCCGGCCTGATTGAGTGGCGTGTGGCCTGTTCTATTGGCTGTATCTTGGAGATTGTGTCACAGATTTGGCAGAATACATTGTTTACGTTATATCTCGCCGAATACTGGGCCGTTTACCTCGTACTTAGTACCGTTGGAAAGCCCTCGTCCGTCGCATTCTGACGATACCCGGGACGTCGCGGGGCGTGCATCCGTTCAGGAGCTACGCGCCGATCATTATTATCTGTATCATGTGTTGATTATCTGTGCCATCTGTAGTTTATCACTCCTCATCGTTCTAGAGGGTTCTGGAACGATCAGTAAGATAAGATCTTTATCTATGTTGTCATATGGTGTCATTGTTAACAATCAGTAAGGGTTTTATGCCATTGGCTAGGAGATATTAGTTTCTCCATGTAATTAGTAAGGACCAGAGTCCCTGGGGTCATCTGGTAGTGTCCCAGGTCCTAGTCCTCTGTGTATATAAACTAGCTGTCTGGCGTCTGTAGGACCCAGACTTAACAACTTGTCTACAGCCTAGCCTGTCTTATCCTCTATCTACTATCTGATCTTTGATCACTTCACTGCTTCTACTTGCTTATCTAAGACTGCTGTCCCCTTGCTTATATACTGAGCTTAGGTAAGCATCAGGATTTGTGATAGATTGATCCAGAGCTTGTCATATTCGAAAGAGTTGAGTGGACCTGGCGCGGGAATTGGTCAGTGGAAGTCCATCTGTGATGCAAGAGAGGTGGTGGTGACTGCAGCGGCAGGGCTGGCGTACTCTGTGTTTGATAAATGTGAAGAGGGGATAATGGGGTGTGAATGGATGCTTGGTTGTGCGTCCATATTTTGATCTTGTTGTCCCTGTGAATAACAATGTGGGTTTTGTCTGGTAATGGAAGTGAGGGCTTGTTGGAGGAAAGTTTGATAGTCCTTATTTTCCGAAACATCTTCGAGACAGAGCGGAATAGAGGGAGCTGTTGGGGATGCGCTAGGGACCGAAGGTAACAAAGGATCTCCTCCAGATGCCAAAGAAGGTTGGGAGAAGACAGATGGGTTAATGCTGTTGAAAGGCCATCTCCTGAATCATTGGATAAACGTATGGTGGTTGGGACGGATGACGATGGTGATGGTAATTCACTGGAGGTATATACATTTTTGGCTGGGATGAGACGAGTCGTGGATGGGGTGGAGGTATCCATGGGCCAGACATCATTGTGCGAGATGAGTAGGGGGTCAGTGGTTGGGGGTTCAGAGAGGGTTTGTAGTCATTGTAGACATGGTCGCTTGCTTGGTCAGACATATGAGCTTTTGCAATCCAATCTAGAGTCAATGTTTCTTCTTATAGTCGGTTAAGATTTTGGTCGAATGAGGAAGGAATTGCTGTTCAGGTTCCCATGTATTTTTGGAGTTGGGATAACCTTTCCATTTGATGAGATAGGTGAGTTGGCCTCGGTTAAGTCGATGGTTAATTATATCTTCGACTTCATATTCTTCTTGGCCATCAATGATATCTGGTGGTTTGGCTTCGGGTTTGGTGTTGTTTTGCTCGGTCTTCCGGTGATGTTTGAGCAAGGAGACATGAAAGACTGGATGGATTCTCCATGTCTTGGGAAGGGTGAGTTCATATGCAAGGGGTCCTCTTTGTTTTGCGATGGAAAAGGGGCCGTAGTGTCGGGGGCGGATTTTAGATGATTGTTCTTGAAGGGGAAGGTTCTTGGCATCGAGCCAGACTTTGTCTCCTTTCTCGAAGGTGTCAGATTGGTTAGGCTTTTGTTTGGCCATCCAATTCATGTTTTTTGTCATAACCTCAACAGCATTTTGTTGGTGGATGTCGAGGTCCTTGAGTTGGTTGTTGACTGCTGGTGTGTTTGTAATTTCAAGAAATTGTGGAATGGGTGGAGGTGTATAGCCGTACAAGAGTTCAAATGGTGTCTTCTCATTTTCTGCGTGCAGAGTGGAGTTATACTTGTACTCAAAATGCAATAATTTGTTGGCCCATGTCATCGGATCTTTGTAGCAATATTTTGAGAGATATGTTTTGAGTTCTTGGTGTGATCGTTCGGTTGCTCCATCAGTCTGGGGATGATATGCTGTGGAGGGATGCATGGTGATCCCAAGGGAATTGAAAAAGGCTTTTGCCGCTTTGCTTGCTCATTGAGGGTCTCAGTCTGCGACAATTGAAGTTGGAATTCCATATCTTGGATAGAAAAATTTGATTAACAATATTGCAATGTCTTCAAATGTTGCTGTCTTGCGGGTTGGTAGTACCATTATCCCCTTTGTGAGTCCACGGTCCACCACAGACAAAATAGAGTCGTACCCGTCCGATGTTGTAGGTAGATTGGTGACGAGGTCCATCACTATGTCAGAGAATGGTTGTTTTGAAGTTGATGGTTCTAGGGGTTGGAAAGATGGTGCGTTTAGTCGTCTGTCAATGTTGAATTGTTGGCAGACATGGCAGCCTGCAACATAGTTCTTTACGAACTCACGGAGGCCAGGCCAGGTTCGTTCTAAACAAACTCAACAGATGGTTTTGTCGATGCCAGGATGTCCAGCAGAATGATGATCGTGATGCCAAGAAACAATGTTTTGTTTCTCTTTGAGGGATGGTTGGCTGTCGTTGGATAGGGTTTTGGGTGATAGGGCATTTGCAAACAATTCTTTAGGTAGAACTATTCAATCTTTGTTTTCTTCCTTTCCATCAATCTCATGGCCAGGTCGATGAGAGAGTGCGTCAGCCACTGGTATTGTTTTGCCAGGGCAATAATGAATGGTGAATGAGTACTCCTGGATTTCCATCCAGATACAAGCTTGCCGTCGGGATAGTTTCCTGGCGTCTTGCCAGTAGCAAAGATTATCATGATCAGATCGGATTTTGATCTGGTGGGGAGATGAGAGAAGATAGTGTCGCCATTCCTCTAAGGCTTGCTTGATAGCAAGTAGCTCCTTGTCAGGCGTTCTATAGTTTCTCTGGGTTGTGTCTAATGATTTGGAACAATAGGCACATGGGTGTTCATTTCCATTATTGTCTTTCTGGATAAGGACACCGCCTGTAGCATAGTTGGATGCGTCGGTTTCAACAATGAATGGTTTAGAAGTGTTGGGCGTGATGAGGATGGGTTTCTTCTGGAAAGTGTCCTTTAAGGTGATAAAGGTGTTGTTAGCGTCATCAGAGCATTCGAAGGTTTTGGTTTTCTTCAAAAGGGTGTTTAATGGTGCACAGATGTGTGAGTAGTGATGGATGAATTTGCGATAGAAGTTGGCAAAGCCAATGAATTTACAGACATCTCGAACGGCTTTTGGTGTTGGCCATTCTCGAATTCCTGCAAGTTTGTCTTTTGACATGCAAACTTGATTATGGGCAATGGTCATTCCCAAGTATTCAACGGTGGTTTGCTCAAACTTGCACTTCTCTGGTTTGATATAGAGATTGTTCTCTTTGAGACGTCAAAGGACTTCGAGAGTTTCAGTCCTGAGTCCATCAAGAGAGTTGGAGAAGATGAGGATGTCATCCATGTAAACGATGACGGCCGTAGGACCATGTTTGTCAATTAAATCTCAGAAGATGTGGTCTATCATTGCTTGGAAGGTGGCGGGACTATTTGTCATGCCAAAAAACATAATGCGAGGCTTGAAGAGTCCAAAGGGAGTGCGAAAGGTGTGAAAGGTGCCTTTCCATTCGTCACCTTTGCAGATGCGGACATTGTTGTATCCTGCTCGAATGTCCATGGTGGTAAAGTAACAGGCTCCTCATAGTCAATCCATGATGTGTGGGATGGAAGGGATGGGGTAGGTGTTCTTGATGGTGTACTTGTTCAGGCTGCGGTAGTCCTGAACTGGGCGTAATTTTCCGTCTTTCTTTGACATGAAAAAGAAGGGTGCGGTCTGAGGGCTTTTGGATTTCTGTATGTATCCTTTTTGTAAGTTATCATCAAGGAATTTTCATAACTTGATGAGCTCTGTGTCCGTTAAATGGTACAACTTGGCAGCCTCCGGCTTAAAGTCCGGTTTGAGGTCAATTTTATGATCATATGGATGTGAGGGTGGAAATCTCTTGGATTCCTTCTTGCTGAATAGTGGTAGATATTCCCAATAGGTTTTAGGGACTATCTCCTTCACATCAACCTGGGCTTTTACACCATGATAAGCCTGGAAGGTTTTCTGTGACTCAGATGTTTTTACGTTGATCTCAAGACAGGTAGTGGTAAGATCAAGCAATGCATCATAATCAAGCAAGGCTTGTCTTTGTGCAAGATAGGGTACGTTCAAGGTCATAGTTTCAGCAATTGATAGTTTGTTTATGTGGGTCTGTTGGTCAGTACCCAGGGTGAGAGGGTCCTCAGCTCGCAGCGTATTGGATCCCTTTTCCCTCCATCTAAAGGTCGTTTTCAACTAGTTGATATCAGGGTTGGTATCTTTGAGAAAGGGAAGGCCAAGTATCATGGTCTGTTCTCCAATCTCAGCGACATAGCAGGATATGCTGACGTCTTTCTTATCAATGCTAAGGATGACCTCTGTCTGCGCTGAGATGGTCTTTCCTTTGTTAAGGGTGCCGTCGACGTTACGTACGACAATAGGATGCGTTAATGCTTTTGTTCTCAGCCCAAGTCTTTGGATAGTCAAGGGAGAGACGAAGTTTCCCTGTGCTCTACTATCAAGTAGCGGGTAAAGGGTAGTGACTTTAGATGAGTTTGGTTTCTTCAGCAATGCGGGTATCAGTAGAGATTTATTGTTAGACGAGGACGTGAGAGAGATTTCAGAAATAGTGCAACCTGTGCAGCTTGGGGATGAGGCCAAAGTAAAAAAAGTGTCTGAGGAGTTACCAGATCCAGTGTTTTTTTTTTTTTTTTTTAAAATCCAAGTTTATTGTCATAAACTAAGTACAACAAATGGGTGCGTGATAGCAGTCCCAAGGGTGGCCGGAGCCTAGAGTCCAAACATGTACCTACACTACTGTGTGAGTTGAGAGTAAAAAGAACATGCCTCAACACGGCGTGTGGAATGAGAATGAGCCCAGCCACAAAATGAAACCAAATCAAAGCAACGAGAACAAAAAGGAACAACTGGTGCTATAAAGGTAACACACCCAAGAGAGAAACCACCTCAAATGAATGGAAGGTTACCCTGCGTAACTCAGGGTATCATCATCATCGCCGAACACACTGCTCAGCGAATCGTCATCATCCAACTCCTCAGGGATAGGGGTGGGGGGAGGGACAGGACACGTGCGGCGAGGCATGCAGGGCACGGAAGTGGATTGTCCGGGGGTACCGGACCGAGATCAAGATGGGGCAGAGGCCTTCTTGCTTGCTGCATCCCATGCATACCAACCATGGATCCAATCATGATTGTAGCGATGGTGCCAGAAGGGGCACCGTTTGTTGTCCCCAGCATGTTTGGCGCTGCAGTTAAGACAGGAAGAGATGTGGGGACAAGCCACGCCAGCAGGGGTAGGAAGAATAGGAGGGCGGGTGGCAGGGTTACCCTTGCAGCATCCAGCCATAGAGCAATGAGAGTCCTTCTTGTGAGGACCCTGGCATGTAGGACAGGTCGGCGTTGGGCGCCAACAGGCAGAAGAAAAATGGCCCCATTTCCAGCATCGTTGACACTGGGGGGTACTGGTATGGGCCTTGGCACCACAGATATGGCAGTCAGCCCCGTTGAGGAGGAACTGGCGATTGATGTAGGAGGAGGCACAGGTGCCTTGCTGTGTGTCAATCAAGTCGATCCAGAGTGTACCGGTATCAGACTTGGGGGTATTCCGTATGAACCGCATGTGCAACACGTGTGAGAAGTTAATGATAGATGACCGGAGCTCAGCTTGCAGTTCATCAATGGAGGGGGGAATGCTGTGGCCAGTTTTGTAGAAAGGGACATTGATGACCTTGATAAAGGACTTCGATGCTGGAAGAGAGAGGGAGGCGGTGGGGAGCTTGACGCTTAAAGCAGTTGTGACCATGTCAAGGTCAGTGTCTGTAGGGACAGCGGAGGTGGCACACGTGACACCAAATGACGAGAAACATGCTGAGTCCACCTTCAAGGTGGACTTGGCATGGGTGAAAGCAGCATTGCACATGCGTACAAGCTGGGGGAAGGAGAGGGAGGCCAGGGACATTGCCCGGCTATCGACCAAAATGTAGAATTGGTGGCGAGTGGGGCCGCGAGTAGCGTAGTAAGGGTGCTTCACAGGGCGCCTGCCTGAGACGGGCTCCTGGGCTGGAGCAGGGTCGACATGAGGGGGGGGCAGTGCAGACACATTGGGAGGGTGAGGTGGGCCAGAAGAGTGGGCCGCAGCACTCGCGTAAGACTTCCTGACACGAGGTGTGCCAGTAATAGGTTCCTCAACATGCACCTTGGGGCATGGAGGGGGCACAGTCTGGATGGATGCCTCGCTGAGGGAACGAGGTGGGGGGAGCATAGCCACATCCTCAGCATGAGGAAGAGGTGCAGCAGGTGGGGAAGGAGGGGACGGTGTAGTGTCGGGGTAGTGGGTGAGGAGGTCAGCCCATGGTTTGACGGCCTCCCGGAATTTCTTAAGCTCCGTGGCTGAAGCCCCTAGGAGCAGTGCCTTAAGAACGTCAAAGCAATTGCTGGACTCATGCATAAAGTGAGCGTAGTTGTTGAAGGTGTTATCTGCGTAGGATACATCCTCTTCATCATCTTCTTCAGGTGCCTCCTTAGAGGGCTTAGCCGTCGAGTTTGATGAGGGAGGAGAAGGGGAAGGTTGTCTGGAAGATTCCAGAACAATTGAAGTGGCGGGAGTGGGCTGTGCAGGAGTGGCAACAGCTAGAGGGGAAGTGGGGAGTTGCCCAAGAGAAGGGTTCTTCTAACATGTGAATGCCTCCATATAATCAAGGACATTGGAGAAGTTTTCATGACATGGTTCAGCAGTGTTTGTTATATCCCCTTGGGGCTATCGTGTACTATAATATCCATTCATTCCTATCAGCGCCCTGCTTGTCATGGACCTGTTAAACTTCCGCTACTTCTCTACCTGCGGCTGCTCCATTGTTTACTCAGCCACTATGTCATACTTACTCAGCCGCCATTATAGACTCTCCAGTAGGAATACCCCAGTAGTATATATACACCTAGATATTCTGCTGTATTCCTTACACTTTACCAACTCATTAATTCCCCTCTCTACTCTCCTCGTCCTCAAGTCTTCATCACTTGTTGCAACCTGAGCTGATCACTTAGGAAGGTTGTAACAGTGTTGTCCCACTGTAGTGGGACAGGGCTGGTGACATGGGTCGGGGTCTCACTCACAATATTAGTGATTCCCATGGTAGCGAGCTCCCTTTGAATGACAGAGCGAACAGCTTCAGGTAGCACATAGAGAGGTCCAGCATGGATAATGCCCTTGACGCAATCATCTTGGTTGATCAATGCCAAGAACGTTTGAGTGCATTGAGAGAGCTTGGGACTCTCAGCAGTGGCAGGCGTATACTTAGAACGGGATTTCCGAGCCATAGCATGTATTCTCAACAATGTCCACACCAATGTCCCAAAAGGGAAGGTAGTGGTTCAAGGTCAAGAAGGGATGTCTACCAGATCCAGTGTTTATCAACAGTTGATGTAAGACATATTTGCGAGCAGTCCATCAAGAATTGTAAGGATTGTTCAAATTGAGAGGAGGGGTAATTTCAGATGAAAGGGATTGAATCGAAAGAAACAAATTGTCCGCTGAAAAACTAGATGCAGGAGCAAGAGAAGTTGCATTCACTCTGCTCCTAAGACAAAAGATGATGTGGTTTTGTTGGGAATGTCGGATTCAAGGATGCTGACAGTGGCGTCATTGAGAAAGGTCTGTTTCTCTTCAGGAGATAATTTGTTGAAGGCAATCTTGAGTGAATTAGACGTAGGGCGAGGTGGCGGGTTTGATGGTTTGTTGAAGTGTTGTTGGAAAGAGATTTTGTTGGGATTATTGTCGCATCATCGCTTGGGACAACTTTTTGCCCAATGTTTCAGATTGCCGCATACAAGACATGCTCCTCTCTTCAATTGTTTCTTCTGTCAAGTGGTGAGGGTGGTGTTGACAGAGATTCCCTGCTTTGTATAGTTGTCTTCTTCGTTGGATGAGAAGTCAGGTATGTCGGGTTCTTCATCAGAAGAGAACTCCTCAATGGCGTCAATGTCCATGGGTTCTCCTTGTGGAAGTGGTCGCTCCTTGAAGGCAAAGTTCTTCTTTGGATGCGAGAGCACGTTGCCATAGAATGAGATGGGGTTGTGGTTTTTGGCGGCAGTGTGGCGCATAAGATACTTCTGGTAGTTATTAACCAGATTGGCAATGTTGTGTTGCCATGCAGCATATGTGTCGGGTACTTGAGTAGTAAGGAATATCTTCTGCTGGATCCAGTTAGGGATGGCGTCAATGTAGAGCTGCATGCAATGATGATTGTCCGTAATAGCTGCTTGTCCAACTAGATAGGTGAACATTTGATTAAAGGTTGCTACGTTGTCGGTCTTGACATTAAGTCGGGCTTGTTTGAGTCGTTCAATGGCTTGGGTGGCTTCAATCTTTGGTTTGAAGTTTTCTTCAAGTGAAGCATTGAAAGTGTCCCATGTGCCGTAGTTATAAGTGTTGTTGGTGTCATCCCAATGATCTCGCATGAAGGCATTGCAAAATCCAGCTGCGTTTCCTCCTGTCATATTGCGGAGTGCAAAGATAATTCTCTTCCTGTCATCATAGTTGTTGTTGGCATTGCTGAAATAAGGGTGATAGGTGTCGAAGGTGAGATGAAGTTCATCTTGGAAGGTTTGAAAGGTTTGAGGATCTCCACTGAAGGGATTGATCTTCTTGGGGTGCTCGACATTTGCCATGGGTGCATTAACAGGTTGATTAGGAGGGGGAGGTGGTCCAGGGGGAGGTGGTGGTGGTGGTGGTCCTGGTGGAGGGTTGCAATGAGGAACTGGTGGTGGATTCCTGGTTGGGTTCTGGCTTGGAGTCTGAGGACTCTGTGAGGGCGTTTGCGTTCCTTGCGAATGAGACAGGGGTTGCATCATAGTAATAGGTGGGTTCTGGGATGTACTCAGCATCTGGGTTGGTGTCAACGAAGATGAATCGAAAGTGGGAGTCGATGGAGATGTAGGTGTTGAAGTAGCATTGGCTGGGGAAGACGTTTGCTGTTCTTCTGTCCCACTTGTAGAATGGGGTTTGGTGTGGAAGGGTAGTAATGATGAAGCTATTGAGTCTGTATGTCCAAAGATTGATGTTGTCCTCTGTGTAACACTCGGGACAGATGCAGATGTAGATCTGAGAGATCTCAACGTTAGATCATCTGATTCTGGTAATGCTCCCCACAAGAACTGGTCTGTGACTTGTGGGAGGACCTCTAACAGGGTAGGGGTTGGTGTAGAATGATACAATGGTGGGTCTGTTTGTATGGATGTGTGCGTATAGGTCTCGTCTTCGGATGACTCTGAAGTCTGAGGAGAGTCGTTGCTCAAAGAGGAATCGGGCGAGGATTCGGTTGAGGGATTTGCTATGGTTGGAGTTTGGGTTTGACATTGTGAAAGATGATAATCGAAGGCTTTGAAAAGTGCTTCGGCTTGGTCAAAATCCTGATAAACGCCTCTCCAGTATACTGCTGAATCACTCCTTTTGGTGGCGGTTTGATAGCTCCATTCAAAGAGGTCGAAGATTGTGGCATTTCTTAGAAAGTCAACGAGTCCTTGTTGTTGCCAGGAGTGGAAGAGTTTATAGTGGAAGATAAGTTGATAGTCGAGGAGGATGTTCTCTGGGGATTGAGGGTCACTTGTTGAATGTTCTCCATGAGATTGGACAACATATTGGATACCAATAAGTTCTCTTCATATGAAGGCTGTCCCATCAATGTGAATGACAGGTTCTGTGCCAGATGTGTAGCTGTGTAGTCGTTCTCAAAAGGCGAGATCGTTGAGGGCTTTTTTGTAGATGGTGGTGTACTGAGAAACTCATTCGTTAGAAGGAGGGCGGAATCTGGGAATGTGGGTTCGGTTATAAGGTCCAGACATAGTGCGCCTGATAGGAGGAGCTGAGGGAGGGATTGGAGAAGCGATTTTGGCGATAGGAAAAATAGAGAGAGGTGTCCACTGAGGTTATCTTGCAGGACGAAGGTTGTCCACTGATGTTATCTTTTCAGGACGGAGGTTGTCCACTGAAGTTATCTTTTCAGGACGGAGGGCGAAGAGAGAGAGAAGCAGAGAAGGGGGGTGATGAGCTTTAGTATACTGTTATGCTCAGACCTAGTCCAAAGCCATGCCAGAAGATGGGCCGCTGAGAAGTCACCTCAGCAGTACTACCAGTCAATCCGTAGTCCCAGACTAGAGAACGAGGTAAGTGCCAAGTGGAGTCAAGCAAGACGAAGGTCTTCTCAATGTAACGACAGAGGGGTTGTCTCCTGAACTTGAGCGATGCGCAGAGCTTCCAGGCAGGTGTTATATGGTAAGTCTAATCATTACTGAAGACAATTGAGGGAACAGATTTGCAATGTCAAATGATATTGATAAGAACATGCTGGTTAACAACAATACTAAAGCTAAGGTACACAGTACTCTACACTTCAGTATATGAGGCCATATTGATGTTTGTCCAAACTAATAAATGTACAAATACATCATAGATAGAGTCCACACATCGAGATCCAATCCCCGACCCTTTCACCAAGGTGTCGCTATCTTTAGTGCATGCATAATAAGGAAACTCGGTCTTTGACCGATCAGATGAATAGAGGAAGAGACACAGCTCTTAGAAATGATGGTGACAGGAATAGGCAAGGAAAGAAGAAGACTAGAACAGGTCCAAGACGACAAAGAGAAGTGACATACTGTTACAGGATAGAGGAGACAATTGTAACATGGGCAGTCTGAGGATTGTGGTGGTTGGTTCTGCAGGAAGGGAGTGTGGATCTAGGGGGAGGGGGTGGTTGTTGTTGGGAAACCACTCATTGCCTGGCAGATTCTTGAAGTCGTGCAAGGGCGTCTTTGGAAATGGTGAATTAGGAGGTGAGTAAGAATAGATATGAGGTTCTTCAAGTGCTTCCTGGCTGAAGTGTTCTTGATAACAAGATGTTTTGGTGGTGGGCAGACAGCAACTAGGTGTGACGTTCCTTTGCTAAATGTAGACTTGAAAGAATACCACTTGGGATTTACTTCTTGAGGTTGGATTGAGAATACCTCTCTGGGCTTTACTTCTGTAATCTGGGGTGTAGAGTTTCCTGATTGTCAGATACCACTCTGGGATTTATACTGATAATCTGGTGACTGAGTTGTCAAATACCACGCTGGGATTTAGTTTGACCACTAGTGGTTCTCTTGAGGACAGCAATGTAGTGTGAGCCTTTGAAAGAGTCAAAAAGGTAGTGACAAGGTGTATCGATCTGACTAGCTTCTGAAACAGTGACAAGGCTTGATGCAAAAGCGGGGGTGGGGAGTATTACTGGACGTGGAGGTTTCCAATAAGAGCTTCAACCTAATGTTATGGTTCACCTAGAGGGCACCGTGAGGATGGCCGCTAGGCTAGTCAACACTGAAGGATCACTTCAACAATCACCTTTGGCTGACAACACTGGGTTGTCCTGGAGTACTGAACAAAGACTAATATTCCCTGCTGTTGACAGACAGGAGAATGCTAAGTTCACTTGAGAGAATGCAACAATAAAGTTGTATAAGAGAGAGAGAGATAGGACAAGCATTGTTACGGCCAAAACGATTTCGATCAGGAATTCATTACAGGAACCAGGAATATCACTAGTTAGGCCGTTAGTAACATCGAGGAACCCTCGCTAGGAGTGATGTAGTACCTAGCTATGAACCTCACTAGAGGGACCAGTCATTAGTACCCATTACCAGAAAAGCGTACAGTATCGAGGAAGAATACTATTAGCTTCGGACAAACATACCCTTAGCTACAGGTCTATCTAGCAAGTGGAGCCTCGCTAGCACGTTAAAGTGTCTCGCTACGACTATCTATAGCGCCCCGGATCAGTAGGTCAACAGATCACTAAGGTGAATGGGCCCTGAGGTCTAGTGATGCAACCCTATTCACCTAAAGCGGTTAGTGACATCAGTCTATTTAGAATAACACAATTCCTCAAAGACTGGTTCGCGATATAGCACTCTAGCTACGGCTCAAGCCTAGCAATTAGTCAGCACACAGCCGCGCTAGTTAGCCCCCCTAGAATTGAACCAAGACACACGTTGGAAGGACCAGCTAGTGAGGAGATACCTCGCGAGCAATCAGGCCCGTGAGGCACTGCCAACCATCCAAAGTACCAATAGCCAGGCGCCAACTAGTTATTGATCACGTGATAGCTGCTAGCCACACGTTGGAATAAAGATATTATCTAGGTACGCATAGCGGTAATGTGCTAGTTAGGTAGTAGAAGTGAAATCAATATAAAATCACTATAAGTTGCAATGGGTCACTAAGTTCACCACTACTAACTGCTAGTGCTCGCGAACGAGTTTCGAAGGGGAGATAATCAAATAGATAGATAGGGAGGGAGGGTGGTAGTAGCTAGTGAGATGTCTCACTAGTAGTTTCGGTAGCTAGCGAGTGGGGGCTCACTAACGGGGTGGTCGCTAGACGACGACGGACAAGGTTGTTTAATTGAAATGTAACTTCGAATCCTAAATGACGGCTACGTCACTATAGATACCAAGATAAAGGATTTGCGAGGATAGTTAACAGGCCAGTAGCTAGCTGCACTGTGGTTATACCCTCCCGATCTAGTGAACGTACCGACTTGTACCTTCTTGATACAAGATGCGATGAGAACGCTAGTGATCGTTCGTCGATCAACTCGCTAGATCCAATCTATAGGAATTCTCATTAATCTAATCTCACTTCCTTAATCTGAGGTCTCTATTGACTGAAGCTAAATCTTAATTCACACTAGACAAGTCACTTAATAAATCACTTATATATGATCTATCACTAGACGAGCTGGCAAGATTGCTTGTCCAATGCACTCGCTAGCGAGGGGTATTTATACATCGCGAGACTAACTAGATTACAAATAAAGAAATAGTAAAATATCGGATTATCGGTTTGTCGGACCTCCGCTAGCTACCCTATAACCTGGGTTGAGGGTTCGCCAGGCCAATCGGAGGCCTATCTAGTTATCCCTGATGGGTGTCTGTATGGACAGTGCTCTCGTGAGCTATGGTACCTGGCTACTTCCGTCGGTAGCTAGGGTCGGTAGCATATGACGTCAGGCCGTCATGTGTACCTAGGTAATATCTTTATTCCAACGTGTGGTCGACTGCTATCGAGCAATCGATAGCTAGCTGGCACCTTGCTATTGGCACTGGGGGCGGCTTTGCAGTGCCTCGTGAGCCCGATTGCTCGCGAGGTATCTCCTCGCTAGCCGGCCCTTCCGATGCCTGTCTCGGTTCGATTCTGGGGGGGCTAGCTAGTGCGGCTGTGCGCTGACTAATCGCTAGGATTGAGCCGTAGCTAGAATATTACATCGCGAACCGGTCTTTTGAGGAGTTGTGTTATTCTAAATAGACTGACGTCGCTAGCCGCTTTGGGTGAATAGGGTTGCATCGCTAGACCTCAGGGCCCATTCGCCTTAGTGATCCGTTGATCTACTGATCCGGGGCGCTATAGATAGTCGTAGCGAGACACTTTAACGTGCTAGCGAGGCTCCGCTCGCTAGATAGACCTGTAGCTAAGGGTATGTTCGTCTGAAGCTAATAGTATTCTTCCTCGATACCGTACGCTTTTCCGGTAAAGGGTACTAATGACCGGTCCCTCTAGTGAGGCTCATAGCTAGGTACTATATCACTCCTAGCGAGGGTTCCTTGATGTTACTAACGGCCTAACTAGTGATATTCCTAGTTCCTGTAATGGACTCACGATCGAAATCGTTTCGGCCGTAACAGCGGCCTGATGTCATACACTACCGACCCTAGTTACCAACAGCTGTAGCTAGGAACTATAGCTTGCGAGAGCACTGTCCATACGGACACACATCAGGGATAACTAGATAGGCTTCCGATTGGTCTAGTGAGCCCTCAACCCAGGTTATAGGGTAGCTAGCAGAGGTCCGATGAACCGATAATCCGATATTTTACTATTTCTTTATTTGTAATCTAGTTAGTCTTGCAATGTATAAATACCCCTCGCTAGTGAGTGCATTGGACAAGCAATCTTGCCAGCTCGTCTAGTGATAGATCATATATAAGTGATTTATTAAGTGACTTGTCTAGTGTGAATTAAGATTTAGCTTCAGTCAATAGAGACCTCAGATTAAGGAAGTGAGATTAGATTAATGAGAATTCCTATAGATTGGATATAGCGAGTTGATCAACGAATGATCACTAGCGTTCTCATTGCATCTTGTATCAAGAGGGTACAAGTCGGTACGTTCACTAGATTGGGAGGGTATAACCACAGTGCAGCTAGCTACTGGCCTGTTAACTATCCTCGCGAGTCCTTTATCTTGGTATCTATAGTGATGTAGCTGTCATTTAGGATTCAAAGTTATATTTCAATTAAACAACCTTGTCTGTCGTTGTCTAGCGACCACCCCATTAGTGAGCCCCCACTCGCTAGCTACCGAAACTACTAGTGAGACATCTTGCTAGCTACTACCAACCCCCACCCCTATCTATTTGATTATCTCCCCTTCAAAACTCGTTCACGAGCACTAGCAGTTAGTAGTGGTGAACTTAGTGACCCATTGCAACTTATAGTGATTTTGTATTGATTTCACTTCTACTACCTAGCTAGCACATTAGCATAGAAAGAAGGGAGGTAAACAAGAGGTTGAAGCTGAAGCTTCAACTACAGAATAGTCCATTATTCATACAATTTGAGATACTTCTGTCTTTACTATTTTGTCCATTGCTAACTAAGATGAAGCACTGCTGATGGGATTGGAAGGGACATTGGAACAAGATGGTGTTCCAGAAATGGAAGCTCATTGTGAAATGGAAGACAACGGATCTACGGAATCCATACTATCAGAGTTCTCTTGATCTGAAGGCAATGACAATGTGGAGAAGTGGCTAATAGAGAGATCAACAGGGGAGTCAGTCTGGCAGAGGTCATAGGGTTGGCCCATCAGGTATGGGTGGGTGAAGGACGTATCTCTGACAATTTGCCTCCATCTGTAGTTGTCAGCTCTGGTGAGTGTGGGCTGAGCAATTGTAGTCTTGTAGAGTTTGTGCCGATAAATATGGATGAATGGTGAGTTGTCCCATACCTGGCAAAGGTGGTGGTTGAGGTACTGGAACTCGTACCAAGAGGGTGGAGGGGTTCCGTGTGGAGAGGTAGATTGGCCCGGTACTTCTTTGTAGTCCGGAATGTTGAGTAGTTCGAGGCACCACTTGTATAGCCAATGTAGAGGGTTTGTTGTTGAGACCATAACACATGCACTTACAGAGTAGAACCTTGAGTAAAGCTTGTGGTAGGGCTTGTAGAGCAAGTTGTATGCACAATGTAAGAAAGTAGAGAGAAAGTTAATATTATGCATACTGGATGAAGTCCTTATATACCATAGAATGTAGTCTGATGACTAAAAATCTAACTTAAGTAAACTACCACATCACTCAACATGCAAACAAGGTGTGAGAGCAACACATACTAATCTATTGAAGTATAAAAATAGAAAAGAAGCATAATTGATGTCCATGCAGTTATTGCATAGCATTGTGTTGATTGGATCATTGATCTGTAGATCAAGATCACTAATCACGTGATGAAGAGCATGTGACTATGTGTTACCATGTCAACATACAATGTGATTATTCCTGAGCAGCATACTCACAGCATGCCAAAAGCAGTGCCAAGGGACCAGAAAAGCAGTGGACCAGCACGTGACCACTGAGATCCCTGTGGTACACCAGCAGGCACAGTGACACCAAGTCACTTGTTACATTGTATGACTTTGCTGGCCTGAGTCACTTGTCACACTGTAGGTTGACTATGTGAGCAATGATCTGGATGGAGCACCTGTGATGGTGCTTATGTCACACAATGTGATAAGAGCATGACCTAGCACTAATACCGCTTTGGCAACAGTCCACTTACTTTGGATATCCAGCTTAATGTTATTCTTCATTGACCACCTGTAAAATGGTTTTAAGATAGATTAAATATAATCGAATAAATATACTTATTCTTTCAACACCAGCAGTACACAACATGATACAACCAGATGAGCCCAGATCGGTGAACAAGACATTGACGTTGTGATGTGGCAAGAGGATGATGAGTGTGGGAATGTTTCGATAAGATGAGCTGGGATCAGCCGGCTTGGCTCCTCACGACTCCAAACCAGCTCCGACGAGATTGGTGCCTCACCGAAGTTCACTGGGCCTCAGGTCCATCACGATGAATCCGATCCAAAACCCGAAAGTCCTCCGCTTCATCCCTGAAGATGACCCAGACTTGCCAACCAAGGAGGAAGTCAAAATCACCAACAAGAGAATATTCGGCGACATGAGTGCACAAAGGAGGCACAACATCACCATCGAAGGGTTCATCCAGCTAGCGAGGCATTATTTTCCCGGTCAAATCCTCGATTTCGAGTTCAAAAGAGAATTTAAGTTTCTGAACGATCATAACCCAGAAGATTTTGCGGCGTTGGTTGAGGCTTGTGTGGAGGAAGAAGATATAACTCCGATTTTGCGCCTTGGTACGTGATATCCCCTCTTATTGCATTTATTATTTACAGATCTCCCGCCGCCACATTAGCTGATTTGCGCCGACCCAAACATCTTGTGTCGAAATCATACGAGAACTCCGCCAGTATGTCGTGTTCACTTTTTTGCATTTGCTCGAGCTGATGGCCTTTGAATCACGGAAAGCACTGGCATGTTAGGATTGTGTAATTGGTTGATTGCTCAATGATACTCATCTCTCCTTCCTAGCTATCGAAGGTGCATGGTCGGCGCGCTTTATTGGCAATCATCACAATCTCTTCAAGGCCAACATCGCGGAAATGAATAGGCTTCGCGCTGTACATCCCGACAGTCACCACCTCAACCATGTCTCACTCATTCAGAGCTCCGGCTCAGGAAAATCGCGACTCGTGGACGAGGTATCCAAAACGGTTTTCACAATCCCCCTCAACATCCGAAATCCCAAGGAGACAGCCTGTTTGTCTCACTAGTGGTCCTTTCCCCGCGTGTTTACTAATTACCTCACAGCCGGAGCTTATCCTAACCCGGATACTGATATCGTGAATTTCTTTGCTATTTATGGCAGCGATTATAACAACTACGTTCTACTCTTGGGGTCCATTTTTAAGGCGACGCAAAATGCTCTCAGGAAGCTCCCACCTCCCGACGAGAATTCCCCTGCTCTCCTTGCCTTCAGATGGTACGAGTATCTCAGCCATCATCGTCGCAGTTTCTATCAGGGCATAGTTCGCGACCTTGTATGTGAATCTCCTCGCTGCTGATCGTCCATCCTCATTACTTGCACCAGCAACAACGAATTAATGAGCAGAAACCCGAAATATCCTATGTCGGTGAAGCTGTTACAGCATTGGCCGAGCTTGTCAAGTTCATCGACGAGCAAACGCAGTCAGAACCAAGAACGGGAGATGACGTGAAAGTCATGGTCTACGTGGACGAGGCTGGGACATTGACTAGTGGCATCGTGATAGATACGATTGAGGATCATACAGCAACTGAAACAATCAAGACCAAGTTGGACTATATGCGCTCAGCGATCAACGAATTCCGTGACCATCCTATGATAGCCGTGTTCTTGTCAACCCAGTCACAGGTAGAATTAGCCCCATCCGCCGCGCTCGCACGATCGGCACGATATAAAGAAGCTGGGGCGCTACACGCACCTATAACCGAAACTCCATTCGACTGTTTCGAGCCATCTGTCGTCAAGCCCGATCGTATGACGGTGAACGATCCCAGCGACGTTGTCTATATGGCTATTTTTGGTCGACCACTGTACGTGTATACCTTAATTAATCCGTGCTACACTCACTTTCATCACAGGTGGCAATCTCTGGTGTTCAAATATGTACCAGAAATCCTTGCACGAGTTGCTGGAGACGACTTAGA
>QFDT01000856.1:0-19411 GCA_003315915.1 Macrolepiota dolichaula | reverse complement strand
TATACTTTTACACTCTCACTCGTTGATTTCAACAGGACCTACAGGATGGCCATGGCAGCCCCTGATGCCAAATTCTGGGATGAGGCTTGTGGCACTGAGGTCTTCTCTCTGGAAGGCAATGTCCTTGATAGTGCCCTCAATGAGTGAGAGAGCACCAGCAGACTGAAAGAAGGCCTGAATAGACTGGGAAAAGAGTGCCCAGTTGTTGCCAGAGAGAGTGGGGACAACAGCATGAATGGAGGTGGCAATGGTGGGGATAGACATGATAAGCAGGGTCAGAAGAGTGTGGAAATAGGGTGACAGAGATGTGAGAAAGGCAACAGAGGTGATGAGCTGGCAAGGAAAGTGATGATGTGGCAAGAAGAGGTGATGAGGTGGCAGGAACAGTGATGAGCTGGCAGCAAAAAGTGATGATGTGGCAGCACAGAGTGATGATGTGGCAGCTGAGAGTGAGGGGCAGGGTAGTTTACTCAGATAGACTGTCAGAACCGGGGCCCATAACCTGTTGAAAGAGGAGAGGATGACTAGAGAGAAAGCTCAGACACAGACACAGACACAGACACAGATGGGAGAAAGAAAGATTAATTTGATGGGAGCTAAGGCACTCCTTATATACCTAATCCACATGGTCTGTGCACTACTGAGCATGTGACTACCAAACATGTGACTACAGATCATGTGACTACTGAGGCTGGTCAGACTTTAACACTGCCCCCACCCACCAGTACAGGGTGGCTCGTGCTTCTATTCTCCCTCACCCTCCTCTCAGTCCTTGTATGCAAGCTAAGATGCTAGCAGAGATAGGAACAGGTCCTCCCTCTCCTTAGTGATATCTGACATTGCCCTCCACTCTCACAGGATTAGGGGGTTGTGTTAAGAGGTAATCCGTTTGGTTTTGGGCATCTCGGAAATCTTGGCACACTTGGCGTTTATATTCAATTATCATTTTCTTTTGCATTTTCCTTTGATTATCTATTGTGAAAATTTCCCATCATGAACTGTATAGTTGGTCTGTGCACCATGTATTTACCTATATAGTCTTGACTTGACAAGGTTGATTCCCTTGTCGAGTTACACCTTATACACTGCCATTATCCCCGGTCATCTAGAACTTACAGATACACAGTTATACTTCAACATTCACTGCAGAGTCCATAGCTGCCTAGTTCTTGGACACAAAAGTAATGTCATCAATAAAGATAGGCACAATGACCTTCTGTTATGCTCGGACCTAGTCCAAAGCCGTGCCAGAAGATGGGCCGCTGAGAAGTCGCCTCAGCAGTACTACCAGTCGATCCGTAGTCCCAGACTAGAGAACGAGATAAGCGCCAAGTGGAGTCGAGCAAGACGAAGGTCTTCTCGATGTAACGACGGAGGGGTCGTCTCCTGAACTTGAGCGACGCACAGAGCTTCCAGGCAGGTGTTATATGGTAAGTCTAGTCGTCACTGAAGACGACCAAGGGAACAGATTTGCAACGTCAAACGATATCGATGAGAACACGCTGGTTAACAACAATACTAAAGCTAAGGTACACAGTACACTACGCTTCAGTATATGAGGCAGTATCAACGTTTGTCCAAACTAATCAATATACAAATACATGGTAAATAGAGTCCGCACATCGAGATCCCATCCCCAACCCTTTCACCAAGGTGTCGCTATCTTTAGTGCATGCATAATAGGGAAACTCGGCCTTTGACTGATCAGACGAATATAGAGAGAGGCACAGCTCTTAGGAATGATGGTGACAAGAATAAACAAAAGAGAGGAGACTAGGGCAAGTCCAAGACGACGAAGAGAAGTGACATACTGTTACAGGATAGAGGAGACAATCGTAACACCTTCACATCTCCTTTGCAGTAGAGGTAGATGGAGTTGTCAGATTGAAGCCTAATGTAGCCAAGAGCCTCCAAGACACCTCTGAACTTCTTGTTCCACTGTCTAGCTGCCTGCTTGAGACCATAGAGGGACTTTCTGAGTCTGCACACCATGTTGGGTCCTCCAATGTGATATCCCTCAGGCTGCTTCATGTAGATTTCCTCCTCCAAGTCCCCATAGGTGAAAGCAGATGATGTTAAGAGGTAATCTGTTTGGTTTTGGGGATATTGGAGATTTCAGACATCTCGGCGCATTATTCAATATTTTTTCTATTTTGTTTTCTTTTAGTTTTTATATTGTGGGAAAACCTTATCAGTAACTGTACAGTTGGTCTGTGCACTGTTGTATTTCCTATATAGTTTGGACTTGACAAGGGTTAATCCCCTTGTTGAGTTGCACCTTATACATTGCCTTGGTCCCTGGTCATCTAGAACTTACAGATGTGCAGTTGTAATTCAACAATATATGACTCTGGTTGGAGGTGGAGCTATTGAGTGGTCTTCCAAGAGACAGAGCTTTGTCACTCTTTTCAGCACTGAGGCTGAGTATGTAGCAGCTGTTGAGGGAGGCAAGGAGATTCTGTGGATGAGGAACATCCTGTCTGAGTTTGGTTACACTCTTCCATCTCCTTCCACTCTCTTTGTTGACAACAGGTCTGGTATCAGTGTTGCCAAGTGTTAAGACAGAAAAGTGACCACACCAGGGTTTGAACCTGGGACCTCCTGTTGGAGCCACAGTTGCTCTTACCACTGAGCTATATGGTCTGGTTACTGTAGGAACTAGTAGGTCATATATAACCTGTTTCACTAGGGATGGCCTTGACTGCCTACCATTGGCACACTGTAGGGGCTGGTGCACTAGGTGGTTTCTTTGGTCAGTTCAGTGGACCTAACCTGAAGAGTGACTTGTCCTATCATCACTCAACACCAAGAACCCAGAACACCATGGCAGGATGAAGCAGATGGATTTACGCTTTTTCTGGCTCAGGGATGCTGTAGATGGAGGTCTGGTGGATCCTGTGTTGAATTACGATCACGCGTCTGTAAGTTCTGGGTGACTGGGGACCAAGGCGATGTATAAGGTGCAACTCGACAAGGTATTCAACCTTGTCAAGTCAGAACTATATAGTAAATACAACAGCGCACAGACCAACTATACAGTTACTGATAAGGTTTTCTCACAATATGAAAACTAAAAGAAAAGAAAACAGAAAAGATATTGAATAATACGCCGAGAAGGCCAAGATCCCCGAGATGACCGATACCACACGGATTAACTTCTAACATCCTGTGTATGTGAAGACTGATGAGCAGCTGGCTGACATGTTCACCAAGGCTGTGAGCAAGAAGACTGTGATGTACACAGTTCCTAGGTTAGGCCTCAGGAGATAGAGGTCTGTGTTTGGTTTTGGACTGGTCAGATCAGGGGATTGTGTTAGAGTTGCTCCTCCCAGTCAGGTGACTTAGTCAGATGATGTCTCAGGTGACATACATGTGATGGTGGGATGGGAAAGTCTTAGATAATTTCCTATCCAGTATATAAACTGTACTTCTCTTACTTGTCTTCTTTATCCTCTTATAGTGTCTTCCACACTGTTAATCTACTTTCTTCTAGTGACTGTTAGGACTCCTCTGGAGTCTTCCTGCTTCTAATTTCAACAAGCAGGTCATGCCCATCATCAAATGCAAAGGCATCACCAAACATTCTAAAGAGGAAAATAAATTCATTACTGCTATTCAGGAATTTCTCAAACACCCAACCTGTTAACTTTTGTGACTGGTTCATTGCCTATATAGAGGTAGTCACACTATCCCTGTAGTCACAGTCACCTTGGCGCACAGACCATGTACTTTTGGTATATAAGGAGTGGCCCAACTCCCCCAATAATCATTCTTTCCCCCATCAGTGTCTGTGTCTCTTGTGTCTGTGTCTGAGTTTTTCCTCTTTTGGTCTAGTTCTTTCAACAGTGGCTACTTAAATCCTATGTGGAGGAACAGTGGAACAAATACACAAAGGACATTAGAATCACCTCATGATCAAAACCATGGTAGAACAACAACTGCAAAATAGCATTGGAGTTGTACAAGTGTTAGAAGTTAATCCGTGCGGTATCGGGCTTCTCGGGGATCTCGGGGATCTCGGCGTTTGTTATTCAATATCTTTTCTTTTATGTTTTCTTTTAGTTTTTATATCGTGAGAAAACTTTATCAGGAACTGTATAGTTGGTCTGTGCGCATGTATGTTTTCTTATATAGTTTGGACTCGACAAGGGTTGATCCCCTTGTCGAGTTGCACCTTATACAACGTCGTTATCCCCGGTCCACTCTAGAACCTTCGATTTGCTACGGCCGGTGTCGTAATTCAACAACAAGTAGAGAAGGTGCAAGGCAAGATGGACAGAGTTTAGGAGAGCATGCAGGAGCACAAAGAGAAAGTTTTTTGACAACAAGATCCAGGAGATCTCTGTTGACAAAGCACAACCTTAGGACCTGATGGGATAGGCCAAGGATTGTAACCTACCTCTGGTACAGTCCATTTTGTATCAGGACAAACCATGTGATGACTTGGACCAGCTCTGGGCTGGCCTTGACGGAACATACAACTTGGCTGCTTACCATCCTGTTGATTTAGACACAGCACTTCACCTTCCTCCCCAACCCACCTGCACATGGGAACCCATCTCTATCAAGGAACTAGAAAATGCTCTCCACCTTGTTGAAAGGTAATCCGTGTGTGTTTGGTCATTCTGGGGATATTGGCTTTCTTGGTGAATATTCAATTATGTAATATTTCTCTGTCATTTCTTGTGTCTTTTGTGTCACAGGAATTTCTGATCAAGAACTATATAGTTGGTCTGTGTGCTGTAGTTTTGTGTATATAGTCTGTATTTGACAAGGTTGACACCTTGTCATGTTGCACCCTAATACTATGCCTTTATCCTTGGTCACTCAGTGTTGAAAGAATAAAGCCAATAGAGCAAGAACTGACTCAGACACAGACACTAACACAGATACTGATGGGGGAAAGAATAATTATTGGGGGAGTTGGGTCACTCCTTATATACCAAAACTACATGGTCTTGTTAAAATAAGACACTGGTGATAACCTGTCGAAGGTTCTGAGTGACCGGGGACAAAGGCGTAGTATTGGGGTGCAATGTGACAAGGTGTCAACCTTGTCGAATACAGACTATATACCTAAAACTACGGTGCACAGACCAACTGTATAGTTTATGATCAGAAATTCCCTCGACACAAAAGACACAAGAAATGACAGAGAAATATTACATAATCGAATAGTGACCAAGAAGGCTGATATCCCTGAGATGACTGAACACGCGCGGATTACCTTTCAACAGGTCTGTGCGCCAGGGTGACTGTGACTACAGGGATAGTGTGACTACCTCTATATAGGCAATGAACCAGTCACAAAAGTTAACACTCAGAACCTTTGATAGGTCTTAACCAGCATCTTATTTTAACACACACGCATGCAGTTTAACTCAGTGTGTCTCAACCTCATTCATCCACTACAATTTGGTGGCATCATCCAGTGCTTGATGGAAGATGCTGGCATTTACCTCATACACACAGTCCATAGAGGCTGGAAATGTAAACTCAAAACAAGCATTCTCATGTTTGATGTTGCTCAATTTTTCCCATCAGTAAATCATTCTCTACTTACCCATATTCTAAACAGACATGGTTTTTTTTTTTTAAAAATCCAATTTTATTGCACTAGACTAGCTAAGTACAAACAGGCATGCGGTAGCAGTCCCAAGAGCCAAAACTAAACTAAGTCCAAAACATAGAAAAAAAGAGAGATGACAAACTAGTTTGAGTTGAGTTGAGCAAAGCAAGATGAGGCAAGATGTGATGCAAACTAGAAGTAGGTATCAAAGATGAAGGTAAGAAGTGGCATTGACCACAAAAACAAGGTGGCCAATAACAAACAGAAAAGAAATCAAGAAAGAGAGAGGGCCTGGAGTGTGGAGGAGGCAGAATAAGGTTTTGCTAATCCCCTATAAAGTCCACCATAGAAAAAAGAAAGTTTTAAGAGAAAAACTAACCATTAGTTGTCATACAACACTTATTAATGCACATCCAAGATTTGGTTTTGCTGTGGTTGTTGCCACCATTGCATAGCTTGGTTGCATATGAGAAGAGCCCACTCCCTATTGGAGTTGTTGGGTGGGAAAGCAAAAGCAAGGGGATTATCCTTTAGAAAATCAATCAACCAATAGAGATTGTCATAGTGCTGTTACGGCCAAAACAATTTTGATTGTGAATCCATTGCAGGAGCTAGGAATAGCACTAGTTACAACGCTAGTAACATTAATGAACCCTTGCTAGGAAAGATATAGTACCTAGCTATAAAACTCACTAGAGATTGGTCATTAGTGTTGAAGTACGACAGCTTATCTGTAGGATCTAGAATGGTCCAGGGATAACGGCAGTGTATAAGGTGTAACTCAACAAGGTGTCAACCTTGTCAAGTCAAGACTATATAGGAGAAATACAGGCGCACAGACCAACTATACAGTTAATGATCAGAAATTCCCGCGATAAGAAAAACACAAAATAAATCCAAAATGAAATGTAAATCGAATATAACGCTGAGGCTGCCGAGATGCCTGAGATGCCCGAAACCGAATGGATTACCTCTTAACAATTAGTACCCTTTACTGGAAAAGTGTATAGTATTGAGGAATAATACTATCAGCTTCAGACAAACATACCCCTAGCTACAGGTCTATATAGTGAGCAGAGCCTTGCTAGCACATTGAAGTGTCTCGCTATGACTATCTATAGCATCCCGGATCAGTAGATCAATGGATCACTAAGGTGAATAGGCCCTGAGGTCTAGCGAGCGCAACCCTATTCACCCAAAATGGCTAGCAATGTCAGTTCATTTAGAATCTACAGTTCATTGAGACCAGTTTGCAATATAACACTCTAGCTACGGCCCAATCCTATCAATTAGTCAGCGCACAGCCACGCTAGTTAGCCCCCCCCAGAATTGAATCGAGACACGCGTTGGAAGGGCTGGCTAGCAAGGGGATACCTCGCGAGGTACTGTCAAGCCATTCTGAGTGCCAATAGCAAGGCGCCAGCTAGCTATCAATTGCTCGATAGCTGCTAGCCATGTTAGAGTTGCTCCTCCCAGTCAGGTGACTTAGTCAGGTGATGTCTCAGGTGACATACATGTGATGGTGGGATGGGAAAGTCTTAGATAATTTCCTATCCAGTATATAAACTGTACTTCTCTTACTTGTCTTCCTTATCCTCTTACAGTGTTCTCAGACACTTAATCTACTTTCTTCTGGTGACTGTTAGGACTCCTCTGGAGTCTCCCTGCTTCACATTTCAACAAGCCACACATTGGAATAGGAATAAAAATTAGATACGCATGACGGCCTGACGTCATACGCTACCAACCCTAGCTACTGACAGATGTAGCTAGGTACTATAGCTCGTAAGAGCACTATCCACATGGACACCCATCCTGGATAACTAGATAGGCTTCCGATTGGGCTAGCAAACCCTCAACCCAGGTAATAGGGTAGCTAGCAAATTTCCAACAGTCTGATAATCCAATCTTTGTTGAGTTGATATCTCCACTCATCACATTATGAGCTATATCTGTGTAGTCTATATCTGCACTAGATAAGGTTCTACCAGATGAATCTAGAGATAGATCATCTGAGACCCACACTTGATCCATGGTAGAGTACTCATGTATCCGCTCCATTCTCCATGGACCCACCTGTCCAGAGCAATCCACTGGATGATCCTATGCTATATGTAGAACTATTCCACTATATAATCCTTATTTACTTCTATGAATAGTTACTTAGAATAGGTATATAAACCCTATGTATTCATCTTCATTCTATAGTTCAATACATCTTTTCTACCACTCAATTGCTATACATCTCTACTTCCTCAACTCTATTTATCTATACATCCAGTGAGTGTTAGATCACCTCACCACTGTGCATAGCACCATTATGGTGCTTCCCCATAGTCCTATTCTATAGGACCCTGTTGCTGCTAGGATATAATTCACAACAATCTTTTACTGTTTCTTTATTTGTAATCTAGTTAGTCTTGCAATGTATAAATACCCCTTGCTAGCAAGCATGTTGGTTAAGCAATCTTGCCAGCTTTGTTAAGAGGTAATCCGTTCGTTTTCAGGGATCTCGGGGATCTCGGCAGCCTTGGCGTTATATTCGATTTACATTTTATTTTGGATTTATTTTGTGTTTTCATATCGCGGGAATTTCCAATCATGAACTGTATAGTTGGTCTGTGCGCCTGTATGTTTCCTATATAGTCTTGACTTGACAAGGTTGACACCTTGTCGAGTTACACCTTATACACTGCTATTATCCCCAGCCCATCTTAGAGCCTACAGATACGCCGTCGTACTTCAACAAGCTTGTCTAGTGATAAATCATATATAAGTGATTTATTAAGTGACTTGTCTAGTGTGAACTAAGATTTAGCTTTGGTCAATAGAGACCTCAGATTAAGAAAGTGAGATTAGATTAACAAGAATTCCTATAGATTGGATATAGCGAGTTGATCAACAAACAATCACTAGCGTTCTCATTGCATCTTGTATCAAGAGGGTACAAGTTGGTACGTTCACTAGATTGGGAGGGTATAACCACAGTGCAGCTAGCTACTGGCCTGTTAACTATCCTCGCAAATCTTTTATCTTGGTATCTATAGTGACGTAGCCATCATTTAGGATTCAAAGTTACATTTCAATTAAACAACCTTGTCCGTCGTCATCTAGCAACCACCCCATTAGTGAGCCCCCACTCACTAGCCACTGAAACCACTAGTGAGACATCTCACTAGCTACTACCACCCTCCACCCCTACCTACCTATTTGATTACCTCCTCTTTGAAACTTGTTTGTGAGCACTAGCAGTTAGTAGTGGTGAACTTAGTGACCCATTGCAACTTATAGTGATTTTGTATTGATTTCACTTCTACTACTTAACTAGTACATTACCGTGGACCCTTTGTTGTTGTCATTGTCACCCTCAATGTCCAGCTCCGCCCTGGTGTTGTTGTCAGTCTACTTGTCGGCCAACGGCTCTTCAACAACCCAGCAGCATTTGCGACCCCATTTGGCTGACTTGTTTGGCCTCAACTGTTGAGTGATGATATGTCACGACCCGATCCGACCGACATCCGACCGACACTACCCGACCGACACTGCCCCGATCACGACTATACCCGGCGACCCCTTCACCATTCTCCGACATCGGCCGACTTCGACCATCGCCGTACCAGTTACCTTTGGGTAACTGGCTGCTAACCCACGGTCGCTTGGTGACCAACGCATCGTGGGGTGATTCACCGACTGTCGACCGACTCGTTCCTGTTCTTGTATGTCTCAGTTTCGTCTGTAGTTTCTCTGTCTATTTCATATCTCTTCATTCTGTTATTTTCCATTGGATACTTGCTCGTCCTATCATGTACACGTTCCTAGCTCCTGTACTTGCTCCACGTCGCGTGCCCTCGTATCCACGTTATTCCTTTTCTCCCATTCGTCCTTATTATTCCGTTTCTCCGTTCTCCTCGAGTATATAAGGACTCGTACTCTGTCATGTATTTCCTTAGTCTGAATATCAACTTAGCTTCGCACTCGTAACTCTGCCTCTCTTCCCTAAGTCGCTTCGGCGCACTCTCTCTCTGTTCTGTCTGAAATCTGGACCACGACAGTAGGGACAGCGCAACACACACGTTGAAGCCAAGGTCCTATTCCGCCGACGTTCGACTGACCCGATCAGCCGACGGTCTGCCCTAGTCTGTCCTCGAGCTTAACATGATAGGACAAGTCACTCTTCAGGTTAGGTCCACTGAACTGACCAGAGAAACCACCTAGTGCACCAGCCCCTACAGTGTGCCAGTGGTAGGCAGTCAAGGCCATCCCTAGTGAAACAGGTTATATATGACCTACTAGTTCCTACAGTAACCAGACCATATAGCTCAGTGGTAAGAGCAACTGTGGCTCCAACAGGAGGTCCCAGGTTCAAACCCTGGTGTGGTCACTTTTCTGTCTTAACATGTTGTGGGTAAATTCAACCAATGGGAGGTTCTGGCTCCATTTGTGTGGGTTGGATGAACAGTAGATGGCAAGATAGGCTTTGATCTCCTGGTTGAATTGTTCCGTTGTGTTATCTGTTTGAGGATGATATGCAGTGGAGAATGCAGGCTTGATGTCAAGGTGCTTGTATAATTCTTGTATAGATTTGGCAGCAAAACAAGAGTCTCTGTCTGAGATAACCTTATTGGGAATTCCATATTTTGAGAACAGCTTGTCCATCAGAATTGAGGCTATATCTTTGGCTGTGGCGGTCTTTGAGCAAGGTGATAGAATTATCTCCTTTGTAAATCCATGGTCCACTATGAACAAAATAAAATTGAAGTTGTTGGACAAGGAAAAGTCAGTAATGAGGTCCATTGAGATCTGGGCAAAGAGTTGTATTGATTTAGGTCCAGGGATGGGTTGCAGGGGTAGTTTAGTGAGACGACAGTTAATTTTGAACTGTTAACATTTTGGGCATCCAGTGATGTAGTGCTGTATGTAATCCTTGATTCCTGGCCAATAAACAAACTGTTGGAGTTTGTGGAGTGTTTCAGCAATTCCAGGGTGGCTGGCAGTTGGAGCGTCATGTATCCATTGCAGAAGGCAACATTTCAGGGAAATAATGTTGGGAATGAGTATTCTTCCAGTGCTGTGGGAAACAGGATTGTCCAGGGTGTTGTCTAATTTTGGATTGATCATTTCCCTATTGTTCTTGATATTATTAAGATCTTGTTGATTGAGAATGGAGATCTGCTCCACTGAATTAACTATTAGGGAGTTATTGAAGACAGTTACATTCTGATTATCTTTTTTGTTGGGATGATGATCTGGTTGTTGGGATAATGTATCAGTGAGTCCATTCTTCTTTCCAGAGATGTGTTTGATCTTAAGATTTGGCTTGAAACATTTCATGTAGGCAGTTTATCTTGCTTGACAACAATTCAGGGTTTGGGGTTCCGTAAATCTTGAGAGATTCTTGTGATCAGACCATACAATGAATTTGTGCCTGGCTCCTTCAAGGTAATGTCTCCATTCCTTGAGAGCATGGATAATTGCTAGCCATTTTTGTTCAGAGCAATGATAATTGTGTTTGGTTTTAGAGAATGGTTTTGAGTAAAATGCAATTGGTTTTAGAGAATGGTTTGAGTAAAATGCAATTGAGTGTTTGACACCATCTTTGTTTCTTTGGGAGAGGACTGCTCCTGAGGCAAATAAGGATGCATTGGTTTCAATTTCAAAAGGTTGGTCTGGGATGGGAATAGCGAGGATAGGTTTTTCCATAAAGCAACACTTGAGGTCTTCAAAGGTGTGCTGGTGTTTGGCTTCCCAGTGAAACTTGATGTTTTTAGACATTAAGGCGTTAAGGGAGGCTGCGTGCTTGGCATAGTTCTTGATGAAGCAGCAGTAGAAGTTGCAAAAGCTGATAAATTTCTGAACATTGCAAGTTGTGGTCAGAACAGACCAGTTTTTGTTGAAAGAAGAAAGCCAATAGAGCAAGAACTGACTCAGACACAAACACAAGACACAGACACTGATGGGGGAAAGAATGTGTTGAAATCAACGAGTGAGAGTGTAAAAGTATAGCACTACTGCTGTCCAGTGGATCTGAATGTCCAGGGTGGATGTGTTAACCTCGTTGTATAAAGGTCTAACTCGACAGGGAACTACCCTGTCAAGATACTACTTATATACAACATACATAGTAGACGAGAACATTCGATCCAATAATAGTCCATCAGACACAAATAGACGACATGGGAACGAGATGATAAAGCATGACATATGGTGAGAAGGAGGATAACTAATAATAGCAACAGTGGGAAAACGACGATTTACCATCTCCTAACAGAATGATTATTGAGGGAGTTGGGTCACTCCTTATATACCAAAACTACATGGTCTGTGCGCCAGAGTGACTGTGACTACAGGGATAGTGTGACTACCTCTATATAGGCAATGAACCAGTCACAAAAGTTAACAGTTCTTGATTCCATTAAGTTTGGCATGGTCCATCTCAATTGAGATTGGAGTAATAATAACACCAAAGTATTCAAGGCATTGCTTCTCGAATTCACACTTCTTGGCCTTCAGATAGAGATTGTTTTCCTTGAGGATCTTCAGGACTTCTTTGGTAATTTTGTCAAGTTGTTCTTTAGTGGCTGCATGGATGAGGATGTCATCCATGTAGACAATGACTTTCCCTTGATCAATGAGATCTTGGAATATATGATCCATCATTGCCTAAAAGGTGGCGGGGGAGTTGCACATTCCAAAAAAACATGAATGTAGGTTTGAATAGTCCTTTAGGGGTCTTGAAGGTGGCTTTTCATTTGTCTCCTTTCTTGATTTGGATGTTATTGTATCCAGTGCCAATATCTAATTTTGTAAACCAATTAGAGCCTTTGATCTTGTCCAATAGGGAGTTGATGATAGGAATGGGATATGTGTTCTTGACAGTGTATTTGTTGAGATAGTAATAGTCTTGGCATGGGTGGAGTTTTCCATCCCTTTTTTTTTTTTTTTTTAATCCAATTTTATTGCACTAGTATCTAACTAAGTACAAACAGGCATGCAATAGCAGTCCCAAGTCCAAAACACCAAAACATTTGAAATGAGAACAAAGGAAATGACAAACTATTGTGTCTGAGATGAGATGAGCAAAGCGAGTTGAGTTGAAGAAGAAAGGAAAACTAAGCTAGTAGTCCAAACATGCAGGCAAGAAGTGGTGCCAACTGCAATAACAAAGCAGAAGTTGATGAACAGAAATGACAGAGAAAAGAAATGAATCCAGGAATGTGGAGGGGGCAGAAAAGTTTTCCATCCTTTTTTCTAACAAAGAAGAAGAGGATGGCCATCAGGGATTTTGATAGTCAGATATAGCCTTTTGTTAGAAGTTAATCCGCGCGGTACTGGGCTTCTCGGGGATCTCGGCCATCTCGGTGTTATTATTCAATATTCTTTTCATTTTGTTTTTCTTTTAGTTTTTATATCGTGAGAAGAACTTTATCAGAACTGTATAGTTGGTCTGTGCGCCGTTGTATTTCGCTATATAGTTTGGACTTGACAAGGTTGAATACCTTGTCGAGTTGCACCTTATACATCGCTTTGGTCCCCGGTCACTTAGAACTTACAGACGCGTGATCGTAATTCAACACCTTTAGCAAGGTTTTCTTTAATAAACTTGTCAAGTTCTATGTTTTCTTGTGTAGACAGTTTGTAAGGTTTGAATGAGCGGATCTTGGCATTGGGCATAAGTTCTATCTTGTGGTCCCAGGGTCGGCTGGGTGGAAATTGTGTTGCTTATTGTTCATCAAATATATTGAGGAATTGGTGGAATTTTGGAGAAACAACCTTGCAAGGGTTGTTTTCTTTCTTCTCTATATTCTTGGGTGATAGCCTGTGATGTGTTAGCCTTGAAATTGATTTCTTCAAACAAGGTGGGTTCAAGTTCAAGTACTCTGGAGACTTGCTTAACAGAGGTGGGTTGTTCTGTCATGGAGTAGACAAGAGAGCAGATCCTGCTGTTGTCTTGTATGGGGTTTTTCCATTTTATTGTGCATTTCTGCCAATCAATGTCTGGATTGAAGTGGGCTAACCAGGGCATTCCTAAAATAATCTGGGGTCCTCCACATTAAGGGTTGCAGCATATGTGGTCTTCCCTTGATCATTGGTTGATCTGTTGGCATTAATAATTGTGATTGGGTGATCCAGGGGTATAGTGGGAAAATTCCATTGGGTTACAAGAGAGTGATTGATATAGATTTATGTGGCTCCAGAATTGAGTAGAGCAAGATGTTCTGCAGTTTTCAAATTGGGCAGGTGGACAGTGGTTTGTAAGAAAATAATATTGTTCTGTTGGTTAAGAGACATCTGGTTAACTGATTCTTGGGAAGAGGGGCAAGAGTGAGAGCAAAAAGTGTCCTTATCCTTGTTCATGTATAGTACATTGTCCAATATGGGCAGATTCTGAGGTCTAGACACAGATGCTAGCCTTATTAGGCAAAATTCTTTATGATCTTTTTGTTTGGAGATTCATCTGCAAGGTTGAATAAGCCTTTGACTTTATCTTCTATAAGTTTGTTGATAATGTGGTTGATTTGTTAGGCTTGACTAGCAAATCTTTGGTTCTTTCCTTTCTCATTTTGGACACTGGCCTGGTGAGGAAAAGAGAGTTTTCTGGGCATCTTGGGTTCCTTGCATATTTTGGCTATGTGTCCTAGCCTGAAGCAATTAAAGCAGAGCCATTTCTTGTAGGCTTGCTGGAGGCGTGGAGGGAGTAGGGCATTAAGATGTTCTTGGAGCACTGATTTAACTTCATTGGTAGTATAGAGTGGAGAGTTTGGATCTTCCTCATTGTCTGAGGTTTCTTTGTCAGTTTTGTCATATATGTAGGGGTCCAGTTGCAAGGGGTCCAGTCTGGTATTTGGTAAGTCAAACCTGATGTTATTGAGGGTCTGTTGGAGTGTGTTGATGTCCATTGCATAGGGATCTTTGGTAGGGTGAGAGCTCACACTTGTGTTGAATAATGACGGCGATCGGTTGGTTCTAGTGTGGACCGGGGATCAAAGCAGTTGTATAAGGTGCAACACGACAAGGGAATCACCCTTGTCGCATCCAAACTATATAGGAAAATACAAAGCGCACAGACCAACTATACAGTTCTTGATCAGACTTTCTCGTGATATAAAAACTAAAAGAAAAGAATAATAAAATCAAATATTGACTTGAACACCGAGCGTGCCGAGATCCCCGAGATGGCCAATACCGCGCGGATTAACTTCTAACAACTTGGTATGTAAGTTGGGAAATAGTGACCTTTGTGTGAAAAAAGGCAATGTTTCTTCTTCTGGTAAACAGGTTGGGGATTTGCTCTAGCTCTATTAGAGTAGTAGCCTTGTTCCAAGAGAGCCATTGCTTCTGCATTTTGCGCAGCATTGTACCAAGCTGTAATATTGGAGCCTGGGTTTTGAGAGATAACTCTTTGTGCAAAATACAGATCCAATCCAAGTTGGAAGAAGATAATCTTCATATCATTGGCCATAATGTTTGCATCAGTGGTGAGGTTCTTAAATTGATTGATGTATTTGTCCACAGGTTGACCATTCTGGCAAATTGTTCTAAGCTGGTCAATGGCAATAAGATGCTTCTGGGTGGATACAAATAAGCAGTTGAGTTCCTTGATAAAATTGGACCATATCTGCTGTGTGTCAAAATTTCCATTGGCGTCTTTATGAGACTCAATATAAGCTCTTCTCCATTCATTGGCTTGTCCTCCCATATAGAGTAGTACAGCAGTGATCTTCTGCACATCAGTGCTGAGGGACTTGGTATTGGCAACATAGAGGAGAATGTGCTCTTTCCAGGTGTGGTAGGCATCTGGATGTCCATTAAAGGTAGGTGGAGGTGGAAGTTTCAGGTTGATTGCTGTAAATCCCATGGTTGGTGTTGGTGTGGGGGTGTGCTGAGACTGAGTGGGTAATGAAATGGGTGCTCAAGTAGCTGAGCAAGTAGGTAACACAGGTGGCAGAGTTGGGGTACTAGCTGAGTACTGTTGCAGCTGTGTTGTGGACTATTTGGGTGAGGTGTGGAATGATCCCAGAAAGGTTTGTTCTGGCTGGTCAAAGAGAAACTGTGAGGTTGAGGGATTGTACATGAACTGATCCAGTTTGCTTGAGTCAGAAAAGTGAGGTGGTTGGTCTTAATATTCCTGTGTTGTGCTGAGGTGGATGACTAGACTGTTGAGACATTCCTCTGGTAGAGTGTTGATGCAATCTTGTAGATTGAGATGATTGGGGGTCTGTGGAGATTGCGGAGAGATCTGTGGTTGATGTTTGCAATGTGTGTTATGCTCAGACCTAGTCCAAAGCTGTGCCAGAAGATGGGCCACTGAGAAGTCACCTCAGCAGTACTACC
This sequence comes from Macrolepiota dolichaula, assembly GCA_003315915.1. Lineage (NCBI taxonomy): Eukaryota > Fungi > Basidiomycota > Agaricomycetes > Agaricales > Agaricaceae > Macrolepiota > Macrolepiota dolichaula. Next base: position 3,510 of record QFDT01000856.1, on the reverse strand, counting down.
AGTTGATCCATAGTCCCAGACTAGAGAATGAGGTAAGCGCCAAGTGTTGAAAATAGAAGCAGGGAGACTCCAGAGGAGTCCTAACAGTCACCAGAAGAAAGTAGATTAACAGTGTGGAAGACACTGTAAGAGGATAAAAAGTACAAGAGAGAAAGAACAGTTTATATACAGGACAGGAAATTATCTAAGACTTTCCCATCCCACCATCACATGTATATCACATGAGACATCACCTGACTAAGTCACCTGACTGGGAGGAGCAACTCTAACACCAAGTGGAGTTGAGCAAGACAAAGGTCTTCTTGATGTAACAACAGAGGGGTTGTCTCCTGAACTTGAGCGACATGCAGAGCTTCCAGGCAGGTATTATATGGTAAGTCTAATTGTCAGTGAAGACAATCAAGGGAACAGATTTGCAACATCAAACAATATCAATAAGAACACGCTGGTTAACAACAATACTAAAGCTAAGGTACACAGTACACTACGCTTCAGTATATGAGGTCGTATCAACATTTGTCCAAACTAATCAATATACAAATACATCGTAAATAGAGTCTACACATTGAGATCCAATCCCCAACCCTTTCACCAAGGTGTCACTATCTTTAGTGCATGCATAATAAGGAAACTCAGCCTTTGACCAATCAGACAAATAGAGGAAGAGATACAGCTCTTAGAAATGATGGTGACAAGGAAAGTAGAAGACTAGGACAAGTCCAAGATGACGAAGAGAAGTGACATACTGTTACAAGATAGAAGAGACAATTGTAACAATGTGGATCTTTGAACCAGCATGGGATGTGAGGTAATGACGGTTCCTGTGACTGGGGTAACCTAGTACAGGCTTTGGATTCTGTAGAATAGGGATGGGTGGTCTGAGGATTGTGGCATTTGGTTCTGCAGAAAGGGAGTGTGGATCTGGAAGGAGGGGGTGGTTGTTGTTGGGAAACTGCTTGTTGCCTGGCAGATTCTTGAAGTTGGGCAAGGGCGTCTTCAGAAATGGTGAATTAGGAGGGGAATAAGAATAGATAGGAGGTTCTTCAAGCACTTTCTGGCTAAAGTGTTCTTGATAATGGGATGTTTTGGCGGTAGGCAAACAGTGACTAGGCATGACATTCCTTTGCTAAATGTAGACTTGAAAGAATACCACTTGGGATTTACTTTTTGAGGTTGGATTAAGAATACCACTCTGGGCTTTACTTCTATAATTCAGGAAGTAGAGTTTCCTGATTGTCAGATACCACACTGGGGTTTATACTGATAATCTAGTGACCAAGTTGTCAAATACCATGCTGGGATTAATTCTGACCACTAGCAGTTCTCTTGAGGATAGCAATGTAGTGTGAGCCTTCAAGAGAATCAAAAAGGTAGCAATAGGATGTATTAATCTAACTGACTTCTGAAACAGCAATGGGGCTTGATGCAAAAATGAGCTATATCTGTGTAGTCTATATCTGCACTAGATAAGGTTCTACCAGATGAATCTAGAGATAGATCATCTGAGACCCACACTTGATCTATGGTAGAGTACTCATGTATCCGCTCCATTTTCCATGGACCCACCTGTCTAGAGCAATCCACTGGACAATTTTATGCTATATGTAGAACTCTTCCACTCTATAATCCTTAGATACTTCTATGAATACACTCTTTAGAATAGGTATATAAACCCTATGTATTCCACCTTTATTCTACAGTTCAATACATCTCTTCTACCACTCTATTGCTATACACTCTACACTCTAAACTCTATCTTGCTTATACATCCAGTGAGTGTTAGATCACCTTACCACTGTGCATAGCACCATTTGTTAAGAGGTAATCCGTTCGGTTTCGGGCATCTCGGGCATCTCGGCAGCCTCGGCGTTATATTCGATTTTCATTTTATTTTGGATTTATTTTGTGTTTTCTTATCGCGGGAATTTCCGATCATAAACTGTATAGTTGGTCTGTGCGCCTGTAGTTCTCATATATAGTCTTGACTCGACAAGGTTGATTCCCTTGTCGAGTTACACCTTATACACTGCCGTTATCCCTGGACCTTACTAGATCCTACAGATAAGCCGTCGTACTTCAACAGCCATGGCCATCCTGTATGTCCTGGGATCTGCACCAGAGACACTGCCAGCAAACTCAACCTCAGAGTAGCCCATGTCTGACATAAAGAGTGCCAGGTCTTCCTCATCATCATCTCCAAGCTGGGGCATGCCCTTGACCTTGTTGAATTACGACGCCGGCCGTAGCAAATCAAAGGTTCTAGAGTGGACCGGGGATAACGACGTTGTATAAGGTGCAACTCGACAAGGGGATCAACCCTTGTCAAGTCCAAACTATATAGGAAAACATACATGCGCACAGACCAACTATACAGTTCTTGATCAACTTTTCTCGCGATATAAAAACTAAAAGAAAAGATAAAAGAAAACATATTGAATAATAAACGCCGAGGTGGCCGAGATCCCCGAGAAGCCCGATACCGCGCGGATTAACTTCTAACAGACCTTCCACCACTCTCCTGTTAGAGTTGCTCCTCCCAGTCAGGTGACTTCAGTCAGGTGATGATACATGTGACATGCATGTGATGGTGGGATGGGAAAGTCTTAGATAATTTCCTGTCCTGTATATAAACTGTACTTCTCTTACTTGTCTTCCTTATCCTCTTACAGTGTTCACCACTGTTAATCTACTGCTTTCTGGTGACTGTTAGGACTCCTCTGGAGTTCCCCTGCTTCTCTATCTTCAACACAGGGGCAGGTGTATGGAATGGTGTACCATAGTGTGAGGCAGAGGGAGATCCAGGGGGAGTGACAGTGGAGGTAGAGAAGGAAGAAGGACTGGAGGGAGTGGACACATCTCTAGGAGGACTAGACTGTTGAAGTACGACAGCTTATCTGTAGGATCTAGTAAGGTCCAGGGATAACGGCAGTGTATAAGGTGTAACTCGACAAGGGAATCAACCTTGTTGAGTCAAGACTATATATGAGAACTACAGGCGCACAGACCAACTATACAGTTTATGATCGGAAATTCCCGCGATAAGAAAACACAAAATAAATCCAAAATAAAATGAAAATCGAATATAACGCCGAGGCTGCCGAGATGCCCGAGATGCCCGAAACCGAACAGATTACCTCTTAACATAGACTTGACCTCAGATGATTTGATCACTGCTGGTGTAGGAGGCGCAGGAGGGCACTGTAACCGTGCAGGAGGCAAGTCCACATCAACCCCCTCATCCTGGAGAGGTGGCGGACCGAGAGAAAGTGATTTGGGAGTACCAGAGGGCAAATGAGTAGGAGTAGTGGTGGGAGGTGAGTTGGAGTTGGGAAGGTCAGAGAATGATGGAATAGCCCCCAGTTTAACTCTAGATAGCCCAGGATAGTACCTCTCATCAAAGTCAGCTCTCTCTGAGATCAGAGTCTGCTTGGTAGTAGGATTATAGAATTTCCACCCCTTGTAGCCAGTAGGATAGCCAATGAACACACACTTCTGGAAGTGGGGCTGAAG
>QFDT01000851.1:0-23895 GCA_003315915.1 Macrolepiota dolichaula | reverse complement strand
TCCTCAGTGATGCATCCCCATACCTATCAGGCCTATAGCAATCCCGGGGCTCAAGGTCCAACAGCCACGCAGGCAGTCGACGACTCTGCATCAACGTATACGGCGGCGCAGACCCTGGAAATACCATACCAGCGTAACGTGAATGGCCGTCGCAGACACAAGGCCCTCAAATGCAAAGACAAAGCCCTGTGGACCCCTGACCTGTAAGCGCATTCCTGTGTCTTTGCAATCCATTTTGAGCTCAAGGGGTATTGGCTTGCACCCTTTTTCTTCGGCAATGCAGGGAAACGGCGCTCATCATAGGCACGTACAAATCCATGGAGCAGCGCCTGATTTCTTACCTGCGGTGTCTTGCAGGCCTTCGCATGCATTCTGAGCGCTACCAAACGTACGCGGGGCGCTTCCCCGGGCGTAATCGCTTCCTTTCTGATTACATCAATTCAATCACTGGTCGGAGACGAACTGCGAAGCAGGTTGGAAATCGCCTGCAACACCTCAAAAACATGCGCCGACAGCGAGACGGTGAGCAAATGATTGTGTTGTTATTTATTGATGGACTCCCTAATGCATTTGATGCCGTTTGTTAGTTCCATACATGATCGCGGGTGCACGTTCTCCCTCCCCCTCTTTTAGTACTTTGGCCGAGTCCCAGGTATCAACTGAAATGATGCTGGGGCATGAGGTTGGTTTAATCCAGGGTCAGGGTGTTAATTGGTGCTTATTATTCACCAGGCAGAAACCTCCGCCGAATTTTTTGCTTGTCCTGATATCCCACAGCAGGAAAGTTACTCCGCGGTTGATGCTACCACCCTTTCAATGTTTCCAGTCAACAACGCCATGCCCGGAATCACATGGTTAAATTCAAGTGATCGGCCCTCGACCTCTCAATATCATGCCCCTTCCCCTCAGTACTACCCGCAGGAGTGGCCAAGCACACCTCATTCTTTGCAGCTGGAAAACCAGCAACCGTGGCATAAATGGGTTGCTTTTCATTCTCTCCCGAGGGATCTCAGCAACAACAGCAACAGCAATAGTTTGTCCACTCCGCCCTGCAATGTTATTGACTGTCGTATATCACAAGGCTCATTTATACCAGTCTATCCCACGCCCTAGGCCTACCCCATCCATACTCATATTGTTTCTATGCATGTACAACTTCTTGGTAAAATATGGCGTGATTTTCTGCTTTCCGATATCTATTGTATTCAAATTTTCTACACCGCTGCTCAACTCTATTTCTCAAAAACTTGGAAAAGGGAATATTGAACAAGCACCTAGACACTCCACCAGAGCTTGTCAAGCAAGGCTGTAAGGTGACTGTAAAAGCCCAACATGGTGCAGCTTGCAGAAGGGCTAGCCAAAAGTTTGGAGAGGTCTTGAGGCTACTGGTTTGCCAATCATAGACTCCAGAAATAGTTTATCCTCATATATTCACCAGACACCAGCAGCGGTCACAACAATAGATCTTTGGTCACAGCATGGGTGGCCGCGATGTGCTAACAATCTTGTCAAAAATTGTCGTCGGTATCTTGGATGGCCAGTCAGCGATTGGATAGTAGTAGTTGAAGACTTGAATAAGAGCAGGTAATCTCGGAGGGGGGTTAGTAGCATTTGAGGCCTTGATACAGAATCTACCTATTTGTAAGCAAGGATAGCCCTTTGTTTTCTGACCTGAGAGCAACAGGGTGAAAGTGACAGCCTTGAGTAAACTTGTTTGGCCAAGGACGACGCGCCGGCTTCTGGTTTCAGGTTACTCAACCAAGAGTTTGACAACGAAGCCACAGTACGGCAGGTAACGCCGCGGAGATTTGACGTGTACTTCCTGCATGGTCCCGAGGCCCGCTGGTGCTTATCCCTCCCCGGTATGTGGACTGAATTGCACTAGGGTCCCTTACAGATGTACAGTTGACACACTCTTAACCCATGACTCTTATAACTATAACCCATAACCTCCAATAATCCATACTTTTGACCAAGTCGGTTCACAGGGGTTTTTGACCCATGACCCCCATAACCCATAGGCTTTTCCGGCTGAAAAGCCATAGCGCCCATGCCCTATCATAGTAGTTACCATCAATATGAGACATGTTTGACGAATAATGTAGGTCTCAAATTTGGAACTACCTCCACACTGTCCATGACAATGCCACCAAAACCCACTCTTCCTGAGGTTCTAAAAAAGGTTTTGTGCGTTCATACCTGGAACATATCAATGTGGAAGATATCTCTTCAAGCTCAGCTATCTCAAGGCAAGAATATTTTTTGACAGCGGAAGAGGAACGGCTTGATAATGAGGCAAACCTTGTCGAAGAAAATCAAATTATTACTCTTTTTGAAGAGTTTCCGGCACAGCGGGTTGATGTGCTTAGGGGAGCACAGCAGCTTCTGGCGAAGAGGCTGCGAGAGGCTGCTGGAGACCTACCATGAATAGTAGGAAAGAAGCGACAGCGTGCGTGGCCACGAAATATAAGTTATCAAAAATGAGCTTCACCAATTCTAGGTCGCGAAAATGATTGTAGCACAGAAGAAATCAATATAGATTACTTTCGTAGCAATAGTGTAGAGGGGACTTCTGGGTGTTCCAGGAAAAGCACACGGGTGCGACATTGTCCGTACGTCACTAGCTAGAGACCTAGCGGTGAGGGTTTTCGTGCAGTCTGAGGAGAAAGGGGTTTTGAGAGAGAGGGGGGGTATATTCCATGCCCGTATCCACGTACACGGGTCTCTTTTATACTCTGCTCGTACTTAGGTATTTCTGTCCAGTTTTGAGACAGTTACGAGCAGAGAAAAGAAGGAGGAAAAAGAGGAGAAAATCAGGGAAAAGTGGGGAGAATGTGAGAGCAGCGAGAGGTCATAAGACTCGCTTTTTGGAGCGAACGTTGCGGTTGAACGCTTAGTTCAACTCGGCTCGACGTCGGGGTTGATAGATTGGAGACTCAAGGGGAGTAAAACCGAGAAAAGAAGTGGAAAAATAATAAAAAAGGGGAAACGGCGGGCTTATCTCGTGAACTGAACCCTATCTTGAGTGGCCATCGGATTGCAACGGGTGCGAGTGTGGTCGGGTGTCGGGTGTAGTCGAGGAGGCGCGAGTTGGTCGTCCGAGGCCAACGAGCGGCCAATCTCTACAATATCTCCTAAGGACAATGTCATACATAAATAATTTTCCAGAATTTTACCGATTTTTTCCGGTGCCAAATATCGACTTTTACCATAACCCATAGCCTCCAATAACCCATAGCGTGAGTAGGGCGCTAAGGGCTATGGGTTAGAAGAGGTCCACTGTAGTTCGCTTAGCCATCAACAGCTTTTTACTCTGCCAGCAGTTATGCTGATCGGTATAGCACTGCTTTGTTTAAAGGTCGCTGGTTTGTAGCTGGCAGTGTCCCCAAGGGTTCTCTATTAAGGTAAGTACATTTTTGGTAGGGGTCATGCAAGTTCAGCCAATGTCTGTGCGCTAAGAGATGCTGGAAATTTACGGGCGAAAGCATTTCGCGTTTCCTATTTGAGCAGGTTGCACCCGAGGGAGAAGGGGTTGGAGGGAAGCCACAGGGCGGCGCAGGGTGGGCGGAACACGACGCTATGGCTGCGGCCAAGGCTAAAGGGAGCGACGATGGGCGGAAGCGAAGGGCACGGTTGCAGCAGCCTGACATGACGGTGGCGTCGTACGGGTACTTGGGTATGTAGAGTCTGAGCTGGTGGTAATAAGGTGTAGTGTGATGATGATGGTATTTGGTATGGTGTTATGTTGTATTCTAGTCTATGTAATGTACCACGTCTACTCTAGCTCCGAATATACCAAATAATCTAATCTCTGGCCCGTCCGTAGCCGTTCTGCTACCCCCACAGTGGTCAAGCACTGTCCACGGGTGACTCCCACGGCGCCATCAGGGACTTCAGTTAGCAGGATTAATCCGAGACGACTATAGTCGTCGAATCGGCTGGGATTAATCCATAATCCAGCCGATTTTGGATTAATCAGCTCTATTTAATTCACAGTCCAGCCATGGATTATCCAGATAATCTGGATTTTTATGGCTCTGCTGGCCGCTTTCAGCTGGACTAATCCAGTCAATTTCAGGAGTTCAGAAGGTATATTAAATTATAATCTACTACATTATACATATCTGTACTCTAAATCCTGCACGTCATATTGGGCCACCCCCTCGTTGTCATCCTCCCCTTAGCACATCAGGACAGTGTTAGCAAGCTAAAGATAGACTGGATGATTGCAACTTACAACTTCTGGCAATCGTGTGGGGGGGAATGAGAGTGTAAGAGAGAACAAGTTGTTAGACCCTACCGACGTGGCACAATTGTGACACGTTCACGTGATGCGCGCCAGCTCATCACCGCTGACTTCAATGTTTAACCACCTCCTTCTTGCCTCCACTCCTATCGTCGCACTTCTAAACTCAACACTTGTAAGTCATATTTATCTAGTCTACCCTTAGCTGACTAACACCATTCTGATGTACTAGGATGCTATGACAGCCCTCTTGTGCTAAGGGGAAGACAACAACGAGAGGGCAGCCCAATATGATGTGCAGGATTTTATTCTGGGTTAGAGTACAGATATGTATAATTTTGTAGATAATAATTCAATATATCTTTTGAACTCCTGAAATTGACTGGATTAATCCAGCTGAACCCTGGATTAATCGGCTGGATTTTGGAATTAATCCAAAATCCAGCCGATTAATCCCAAATCCAGCCGATTAATCCAGAATCCAGCCGATTAATCCCAGCCGATTCGACGACTATAGTCGTCTCGGATTAATCCTGCTAACTTCGATCGATGAAATTGAAGACATTATATTTTGCTATATTCTCTTGCAAGAATAGCTTAGCTGTCGAAGATCGACTTCGGCATTCTGTAGTAGCCGGTGGACGGGGGATAGGGGACCATTGGGTGTCACGAGTGAAGAGGGTCGTCATGGAGCCGATCCCTCCATGCTATGTGTAAACAAAGAGAAACAATGAGCGGGAGGCGTCAGGGAGATAAAAAGAAAACTTCCGGTAGACCTGAAGCCAACGTTTGTGTTGTTGACTTCAGGTGAGAAAGATTTCCTGCATAACGAATCGTATTTCTGAATATAAACGTTTGCGTTGTTGACTTCAGAGGTCAACCGAATTCTGCATACCACGGTTCGGATGGTATATTTATTCGCCGCGTTTCACAAAGCCGCCGCGTCGTGTTTTGGAGGCTGCCGCGTTTGAAAAATTACTGCGCCATGCTTCAATTACCTTCGAAAACTCATCCTATTATTCGTTGTTGAAACATCATAACGATAAGTGTGCCCGTAAATACAAAATAACATCAAATAGACTGTAAATAATAGTCCTAAACGTTCCTAGATGTCAGGAGATACCCCCCCCCCCCCTTCCAGGGAGGGATATAAAAAGAAGTAGAGGAAATGCCCCATAGGCAGATACGGCTTATACCACCTGCGGAAAGGTCAGAGAGAAGCACGGTAGGCGCTCGCTACCTTTGATTCTGAGGGAGTCAGAGCATTAATATTGTGAGTTCAAGGGAATACTATGAGGTTATCAAGCACTCCGACGTGGAGAGACTTACGTTGAACGTTGAGAATTACGTCAATTCACTCATTTTCCTACAGGAAGCCACTGCCGCGTAGAAAACATACACACGGCCCTTGCTTTTGTTTTTGACAAACCGACTATGCCTACAAACAATCGCACCAACAATCGCACCAACAGCGCCTCTGAAGAGCCTATATGTTTCACCGCCTGCGAATCTTTGTTTTTATTTGTGGCCGACCGTATAAATACAGCATATCCAAGTTTCTATGGATTTCCGGTGCAGTACTTATTTCTGTTTTGAATTGTTTATTTATATGTTATCTACAGGTGCTTTCTGATTAGGGGGGGGCAAGCGCCAGCAGTGTCATGTCACGTCAGACCCCTACCCTCTCGCCTGCATGATAGGACTGTGTGCGTGGCATCTGAAGACGCCTTTTTTTGTCGTTTTCCCCACCCACCGCTCCCTTTTGCCTCACACACCTGCTCCAATACATGCTATTTTTTTTGCACCTGTAACCACTCATTTGAGACGACGTTAGATGGTCCTTACAAAGAGAGGATCCCCCCCTTGGACTACACTCGATAGATTGAGTGCTGGACATTGTTGGTAGCTTACTGGTATTGGAGGGCAATACTCAGGCCTCAGGGGCGACCGGCTGTGCAGCCATAGAAGCTGTGCTTAAGTGTGTAATTGGGTGTACGAGACATAAAAACAGGGGAAATATATTCCTAGGCTTCTTACTGTATTTAATCTTATCAGTGTTGTACGTTCCTTTATCAGTCTATCGAGACACGTGCACTTAGTTAAGTACTTGCTAATCATGTAGGAGTTTTATGGTGACGATGGGATGAGTTTTCGAAGGTAATTGAAGCATGGCACGGTAATTTTTCAAACGCGGCAGCCTCCAAAACACGACGCGGCGGCTTTGTGAAACGCGGCGAATAAATATACCATCCGAATGCCATATCGGAACGTCATAGAAAACCCTCTAAGATACACACCATCTTCTAAAGATGCTGCGCGACGTAGGGGTTGTCCTAAACAAACCAGTTGGCCAACTCAAGAAGAACCAGCTGGAACAACTAGTCGGGTATTTCAATACTCTCCTAGAACAAATCAGGAGCAACACCGTCGGAGGACTCAGGAACGCAATTAGGGATCATTTCGAACAGAATCAACATCTATATGAAGAGCCGGACCATCAACGCCTTTTTCCACGGCATATTAGGAGGGGCCCCTCAATGAACATCCAGGACCACCAACGACACGAACGTTCCCCGTCACCGCGGCAGCGCATACGAAGGAGCCGTTCTCCATCACAGCCACCGGAACAGAGCCGCGTAGAAAGAATCCGACCACGACGACGACGAAATATCCCAATCTCAGCGGTCGGGCAGATGCAGCGGAATAGTCGGAGGATATTCCTTGGCTCACCACCAGGATCCAAGTTCGAGTCCGAGGGGGAGAGAATAGTAATTCCACGAGGTCAACAACAACCACGAACCATTGAGACGCTGGCAGAAAGGAATATGGAAGAACAGACACGAGGCGTCGAAACGCAGATGACGGTGCAATTGGGGACGGAACAGACAAATCTACGAGGCACGGACACAACCCTTTTGCACGCGGTTGTTTTTTCCTGGCACACGCCTTTTTGTTCCTTTCGTCTTAAAAGGGGATGATGATGCACTTCTACAATATCGAAGTATCAACACAAAGACTATCAAAACCATTGTAACCCATGCCTACGGCCGTTACACCGCGACCATGATTACGCTCCGGTTGCGACGAGATTACGCTCCGGATTACAATTATGTCTATGTCCGGAGATATAAAACCGTCGCCAAATTATATGACATGACATATATTAGCATATATTCCAAATCATATTCCAAAATTCCCATTGACTACGATGACCCTTCCAACGAATTATAATTCTGATCCAAAGTTTATAGCTCCAACACCAAGGCAGTCGGACTCACTAGGTCCGGTCTTGCAAGCCGCAGAACAAAATTCCAGTAACAAGCAGAGAGGTCGACCAGAGATCATTCCGGGACTGGAAGGGGCGGAAATGCCTTTCCTGATCCCAGAACGCGTTAGGAAAAAATTCCAGACAGGATGGAGGGTGCACGCACCCCTTACCTTCTTAACGGACACGTACTGCGCAGCTGGGAACGGCGCAAAAATGGTGCAGGGCTGGGTGTCAATAGATACAACATCCGGCTCCTTGACGGGGAACGTAAACGTTGGCATCACCCCTGGGCAGGGGTCCAAGCATCCAATCAACGTCCGTCCGGGTGCCTACAAAAAACTGGTAGAAAAGCTTTTGAAAACCTCAAAAGGTTTGTGAAATTTGATAACTGTAAGTTTGACTTATCTCTTATATTACCTGGTGTCGTTTCTGATTCCATCCATTGGCTGCACTGAAGCTTTGGTGCCCTGATATGCACTCTCATTTCGAGGAGCAACTTAATAAGCCCTTTGAACGCAAGAAATATGGTTAGGGACTCAAGTACATTGTTCCCGAGAGCGCCTATCTATGGGATGAATTCTGTACAAATATGGGATGAATTCTGTACAAAAAGTCAAATCACGTCACGCGTCGCGCGTCGCGCATTTCACCTCATCGCGAGTTCTAACTGGCTGAGTACTGAGACCGGTATTGTATGGTACGTGTTGAGAGGGATAAGCTGGCCCTTCGCCCAGTAGGGTCAGCTGGTGATTGGGGCGACATTGACCCAGAACTGCAGGGATGCGCATCATCGCGCCATCCCTTATCTCAATCTCATCGTACATTCCCCGAGGTATTTACTACGAAAATAATCCTTGTAGCACCTCAGTCGTTTACCACTGCGAGTAAACCACTGAGACTTAAGCTCGATAGTACGTATGTGCATGTCTACGTAGCATATGTCAGAGTCAGTTGGTATGAAATATAGGATGACTATCTAGTGGCTCAACAAGAATTAGAGAGTGCCAGCTAGTCTTTCACGAAAGGTGGATGGTTTGAATGAAGGTTCATAAGTGTTGATATAATGAATTTCAACTCGATAAATGTTTTCTTCCTTGGAGTGAGGCTGTCATGGTAAACATGGACATGCTACTCCGATCAGTTTGACTCCCAGTGCTGCCAATGGTCTGGCTACAAGGGGCCGGGTCACCACCTCGTCAGACTGCCGCGGCCGCGCCCTTCCCTTCAGGAAGCTTTGACCTGCCCGCCACTCCCTTTACCCTGTACAGTATCTGCGCAGGTCTTGTGGCTCCGCTGGAAAAAGCCTCTGTCAGAGCCACGGCATCAGATCCCACCCGCCCTGCAGCTTCCCTTCTCCTTCGGGCCGGGCCTATTTAAGTAGGAAAGCCAAAAGGCTTTCGCCCATAGATTTTCAACATCCCCTATTGCACAGACACCAGCTCAACTCCCACAACCCCTACCAAAAACGTACTTACCTTAATAGAAAACAATGCTAGCGACAAACCAGAACAACCTTCACAGTCAGCTGCTGTACGCCATATTATATAAAAATATCTGAGGCGCCTGTGACTCTTTCAATCACACCCCATTGTCACTCATATACATTGATGACACTGTGCGAAAGCTGCCAGCAGCCAATAGCTTTCGCCAGCTGCTGTGCTGGGTGGTGTTGGGTTGGAACACACTGAGCCACTACCGACGTACTTAAATGGTAAGTGTCGGCTACCACCAACACAGACAGACACTTTTCTTATTTCCCACTTGTCTTTTTCTATTACAAACGTCCCACGTATATAGACCCATCTTATATTCTTCCCTCAGTACTCATTTAATATTCAAGATACTGAGCTATTATTTTCCTAATAGCTGGTACTCTCAATTAGCAAGAGCCATTCAATAGTCATCCTATATTTTATACCTACTGACTCTGATAAATGCTATATAGTTAGAACTCGCGATGAGGTGAAATGCGCGACGCGTGGCGTGATTTGATTTTTTGTACAGAATTCATCCCATGAATACCGGTCTTAGTACTCAGCCAGTTAGAACTCTCGATGAGGCGATATGCGCGACGCGCGACGCGTGACGTGATTTGACTTTTTGTACAGAATTCATCCCATACTTCTTACCATCGACAATATCACGCGCCTTCTGACTTTGCAGAATTCAACTTACTTTCTGAACAACATAGAAATTTTTCCCACCCACCATCACCCTCAAGTGACCACATGGTGAGGCGACGTACGAACAAGGGCGACCCGGCTGCGTTCCTCTTCACCTCACAGACCTGGACCTCGGCAGCTCGACAGCTGCAGATACGCCAACCCCATCACCGCATGTGTTCGTTTTTCGCCAACAAGTCCCTTGAATCTACCTTATCTACTCTATAATATCCTTTACCTTACTCGTCACGATAGAACAAGAACACAGAATACGTTACGTAGACAGCATACCATAATACTATACCATCACCAGCACAATCTACCTACTATGCGCCTCGCTTGAGCATTGTGTTGTTATTGCTCGCGTGGCCAAAACCTGTGCACTACAGTCTTGTTCATGCGTGACGAGTAAGGTAGGGATATTAATGTAAGGTTTTGCTAATGTTGAGAGTCTCGATGATAGGACGAACACATGTTGAGTTGGGGTTGGAGGATTGGCCTCTGTCGAGCAGCCAGCATCCAGGTTTGTGAGACGAAGGGGAACGCGGACGGGTCACCCACCAAACCGCACAGCCGTTGCGTTCCGTGAGGCTAACCCCCAATAGCGGTTTTTTATCTCATGTCCTTCCTGTTCTTTTCGCGACGCCTGCGACATGTTTCGGTGCAATCTCTTCTACTGCACGCCAATATTTGAGGAAGGCGTCCGATGACCAGCGGCCCATCATCTTGACCACTTCTGGGGGAACTTTTGCTAGTAGGAATTCGGTGGTGCCTCCTATCCTGAAGGAGTGTCCGGTGACACGTGGATATCCGAGTTGGCCCCAAATTTGGTTACATCTTTCGAGGAAGGCCTTCTTCGTGAGGATGGTAGAACCTGTCCGTGTTCGGTATGCAAATAAGGTCGAAGATCGAGGAAGTTTATTGAGGTGTAAGTGGTAGTTCAAGTTGCTGATTGGGTCTGAGTGTGATTTTTGGTGCACCAGGATGACGTCTTGTCCTCGTGAACTCGTTTTGGTTTTTGGTAGATGTAGGACCCATGTTAAATGGCTCCGTGATGAATTTTGGACTGCACGACGATTCGGGATTGATTCTTGTTTGATGGTCTTGGCCGATGTTGGGAGGAGTTCTCCCAGTCGGCATTGGCCCCAAAAGGCTGTACATGCGCACCCAAAGATAGCGGCGTCGCTAAAGTCTTGGAGGTTGAGGAACTTGTGTAGGGCTCGTAACATTTCAGTATTGATGGGAATTCGTGGTGGTTGATGCGATGACAATGGGGAGAGGTTCTTGACTCCATTCAGGATCTGTCTGAGTCTTTCGCTCCCGTTCCACTCCCAGTTATTTGCTAAGTGCCATGCCTTGAGTGCGGCTATTCGATTTTTCGCTGTTGATACTGAATATTTCCCTATGTCGTCTGCTGAAAAGGCACAGAGGACTAGTTCTTGTGCTGGGAAACGTAGTTGATCTGGTATTCTTTCTTTTTCGCAGAACTTGAGATATCTCTTGACCGAATATCTGTAGTTTCGTAGTGTCGATGAGGACCAGCTGTTGCTGATAGCTGTTTGGACCTTTTGTAAAGCAGTTGTCGACAGGATAATGCTTGGTTTTTGTGTCTCCGGAGCATAGAATGATGATGGTGTTTTGATTATTCGCTGGTGGTATAATTGTGAGGACATATTGTGACTTTCTTGTGTGTGACGTGTCATGTTAATACTGACATGCTGGACGCACTATCAAGAAATTATCTAAGTAATACGGTAAACTGAATGTTGTCTGTGCTCGTTTAAGGCCTGGTGCTACTAATCCTCGAGAAGGTCTATCTGCCAAATTTTGGTCTGATGGTACGTATTCTGTTGTAATCCAAATTCCATGAATTCGAAGCAGATTTGTGATTCGTTGTAAAACCTTGTTGTGTTCTGGATTTCGTGAACGGCCGCCCTTAATTGCTCCAATAACCCCCATGTTGTCCGATTTAATCCGAAAATGAATATCCGAGTAGCCTTTATGAATCGTATAACGTAGTCCACACTCAATTGCGATCATCTCCGCCCAGCCAATTTTTCGATGTGGGTCTTCATTCCATCCTTTACGAAGTTTCCATGCATCCCATTCACCATCGAAAACCATTCCAATTCCAAATGAGGATGATGCGTCGACCCAAAAACTGATTTTTGCCACTGGTGGGACTGGAAGGATTTTTGAACCGCAGTCTGGCCTCTCCAACTGCCGGATCCACCAGGAAATGTCGGTTTGAATCAAGTTATTTGTGTGCCGACGGCTGAATGGAGTTTTTGGATCAAATGAAGCCGCAAATCGAGATAATGATGGTAGGTGTGATCGGCCATCTGGTAGGACCAATGAACAGTGAACTAATGTTCCTAACACCGATTCTGCCTCCTTTCGCGTCACTGAAATCTCTTGCGCCCATGGGGATATCTTCGCTATGTATCTCTGAGTCTTTTCTTCAGGGATCTGGACATATCGTAGTTCTAAGTCCCATATGAAACCCAAATATTTGAATTTCGGCGCAAATGGTCTTGTTTTCGAGTGTTTCCATGGCCATCCTAGTCTGATTGCCAGTTCCTTCATCATTTCCAGGTCGTAGGAATACGTTGCATGATGTGACGTGGCTGATAGGTTTATAGGATACCGAATGAACACAAAATCGTCAACCCAATTCATACATGGTGATTTTGTCTTGCCTCGAATTAAGGCTGCCATTGCGTCCGCAAGTCGGCCAAAGACTCCTCCTGAACTCGTAGCGCCAAAAGGGGCATTGTGATTAACATAGAAAAAACCTTGCCGTTCCACAATAAAATGACGCTGTTGTGATGGGATGATGGGGCAACACCGGAAGGCTGCATCAACGTCCATTGTTGCTGCTTGGGTTCCTCCTGGTGCGTCTCGTACTATGTTGTAGATTTCTGTGAATGTGCCCCAGTCGCATGGGAAACAATCCCCATCAATTTCCGAATTTACTGATGACTCTGATGTGCTGTTGCGTGGGTATGAGAGGTCGTGTATCACTCGAAATTCTCCTGGGTTATCCGACTTTGGTACGGTTCCTAATGGCGACGAACGGAAGTGTCCTATAATATACTCTAACCGTGACCTTGAGAATGGTCCTGAATAGCGGCCTGCCGTTTGTTCATTTATGATATGCTGTTTGATGGTATTGGGGTTGTTGGTGGCCAAGGAGTGATTACGTGGAGTATAGGTGTGTGTAGGTGTTGAATTAACGCCCATGTTGAAGCCTTCTCGCAGGCTCGATGGGATGTCCGAAAAAATATGGTACAAATTTTTGTTCCGAAGTTCCTGGTCCCATGCCTGTGGGAGTAGTGGGGTGATTACTGGGAGGAATTCACGTAACCACGGTGCAGAGCTGTGCTCCGTGTTCTCCTCCACATAAGGTGCAGCTATGTCGTCCGTGTCGACATGCTCTTCCAAAACCACATCCACGTATCCCATTGTATCCAAAGCAGTAGCTGTTGCCGTTCTTGTCTCTCGCACCATCTTTTGTGCGGATGATGAAGCATGGGTTGCCGTTTGTAAGTTTGACTGCCACGCAATGTTTCCCGTAATGGTTCCCCGATTTTTCTCCACACATGAAACATCGGCCTGGTTGCTGATCAATGTTTGGCTTCCCCCGAAAGGGCTGGGAGTATTTCCCAGGTGTCTGTGTTGACCGAAAGAGTTGGCCGTACGGTTTTGAAGTCTTCACGTATAATGCTTCCGCTGCTTTAAACTTCTGGTCTACACTAGACTGGATCCGCATGTCTGTGGCTCTTTCGAGCGCTAACTCCCATATGTCGGAGCTGAAGATGCTAGGGTCGATCCCACTATGCACTGATTGTTTTCGCAATTCTATGTCGTAGATTCGCCAGGTCTTCCATTTTTCTGCCCGTGTCGAAGAATTGAGAATGCGTTCAAAATGTTTCTTCCATTGTGGGAGTATGTTTGGTAGATATTCGTTGATCAACGATAACTGTCGGTTCCATGCTTGATGCCATTCGTCAAAAGGAATGTTGTATTCGTTGTCATCCAACAAAGGTTTCTCCACTGCAAAAATTGACCCAGTCGACGTATCTATCGATACCCAATCCTGTAGGGCTTTCGCACTATTTCCTGCTGAACAATAATTGTCCGTCAAGAAGGTGAGGGGAACGTGTGACCCCCATCCTGTCTGGAACTTCTTCCGAACGGGTTCTGGGATTAAATAAGGCATTGCTACCCCTGCTTTTCCTGGAACAATCTCGGGTCGACCTCTTCGTGTCTGTGGAGGTGCTGGTTCAATGGTTTGTAATGTCGGGTCCAATAGATCTGGCAGTATTGTGAACAGGCCTATAATTGAAGGTTAGAATCTTTTCTTTAAGTTTTTAATCGTAATTTTGAAACAATTCGAATCGTAATATGGTTCAATATGGGCCCGATTTTAATATGAATTAATGGTTGAATCGTAATATGGTTCACTTGGAACTCAATCGTAATATGGATTAATATAGGTTGTAATGTAACTCGGACGTCGTCCAAATTCATTTTAATAGTTTAATAAAGCTTTTTGGTTATCACGATTTGATAAACTCGGTTTCAGTATGCGTGATATCGCTGATACCCTCCTTTGCATCGATTTAAAAGAAAGGAGAAGGAAAAAGGGAAAGGGGTGGGGTAGTCGTTGTGTTCGTACCTTGTTGATTTATCCGTCCTCTTTCTCTTTGCATCCCCATCTGTCTCTCGATCTCCTCAGGTTGTCCGCTTGTCCGTCTCTCCGTTGGTGGTTCAACGATAATTTGTGGGTTATTCGGTGGCATTTGTTGTAGCACCTGGTTTTCTGGTACTTGAGTTTCATCCTCTCCGGAATTGGATGGAGATCCTGGTGGGGAGCCAAGGAATAGTCTTCTGTTGCTTCGTCGCATTCGCTGAATAGCCGAAATAGGAATGTTTCGTCGACGACGTTGAACTCCTCTTGGTACGGGTGCCGGGGGTTCTGATGGAGAGCGACTCCTTTCAATCCCATGCCATGGTGATGGAGAACGTTCTTGTCCCTGAGCGTCTCGTTCCGGTGTGGGGTCTCTCCTATTCCGTCGGGGGAAAAGTCGCTGGTAATTCGGATTTTCGTACAGCTGTGGGTTCTGGTCGAAATGTTCCCTAATCGCGTCTCGTAATCCCCCCACGGTGTTGGTCCTAACTTGTGCCGGAGCAATGTCGAGATGTGTAACTAGTCGCTCCAGTTGGTTTTTCCTGAGTTGGCTGACCGGTTTGTTGAATATAGCTCCTACTTCGCGCGGCATGGTGGCGTGCGTGTTTCGGGACGTTTCGGCAAGTTTTAGATTCTCTGATTATTCCTCCGTTGATTTCGCAAGGTCGATTGGCGCGTCGATATTGTCGAAGAGTACAGAAATGAGTGTGTAACGCGCCCGTGACAGTCACGTTCACAAGAATACACCTCTCCCTCGGTCCTCGTTAGATGTGCCACCATGGATTGGATCCTGGTTGAATCATGCCCGTTGCGCTTGTTTGACATCCGCCTACTCTATTTGATACCACAAGCAATATTATGCAACTCAGGTGCGCTCAACGTATCGGATCATAATTATGACTTTGATCGCCAGGGACTGCTGAGCGGGTGTATTGTACAAGGTATGCTAGGACCCCGGAATATCCCTATAACATCCTGGAATCAAAACGGACAGAAAATTGCGAAATCCGGCCGTGAGGCCGGAAAAAAATCTGGACAAATTGGCTATTTGAGTCCGGACAGCTAGAAATAGGGTCCTGACACCGGTCGCAAAAGTGAGGGGAGGCCAGATCCAGAACGGACAAATGGTGTAGCAGTTGGCCCCCACAGGACCAGCCGATGAGTTGCAGCAGGTCTGGGGTTCGACTCCAGAGTAATTTTATCAGAGCTATTCTAGTAAGTAGTGATGACATTACAGTGAATAACCCATTTTTTTGGTCGACTGCTTTGTGCTTGACTTCACGGACTCTTGATCTCACTGCCTCTCCAAATGGTAGTACCCGCGGAGCCAACCCACCCAGCTTTTACATCTGAAAATTCCACACTGGTCGAGTGGATTAACACAGGAAGTACACGGACGACCTACCCAGTTTTGTGCATCGTGCCAGAGCTGGTGCCATGGCCATCCCATCGAGTTTCCAGGCTGCCTTTCCTGAAAATTTTTTGGGTTTTTTTAGAGGCCGGAATCAAAAATCCGGACAAATTTGTGAAAATTAGGCCGGAGGCCAGAAAAAATCCGGACAATTTTTCGAAGCTGGTCCGGACAAATTTCCCCCAAAAATTCGAAAAAGTGATTCCAGGATGTTATAGGGATATTCCGGGGTACTGGTATGCTCAGTGTCACGACGCTTACAACTGAATACCGAGTCCCGAGGTTTCAGCCACCCGATCACATTGTTAGCGCCACCGATATCGCACGCACAACTCTGCTTCCCGTTCTGGCCCTCTTCCATCCGCGTTGTCATATTCCTGACTCTGAGCAGCGCAGCAATCCTTGAACATGGAGCCAGAGGGGAGCGGAAGCCTCCAAAAATACGTGGGCGAATTTCCGAGATGAAAATGCATGTTACCCCTAACCCAATAATAGCAAGTCATTAGAAGCTGATCAAACGATCTTCAATGATCAGATAGCCGTTCCTCCCATCGACAAGACTTGGAAAATGTGCTCTGGGGCTTCATTAGTCAACAAACCGGTCACTGAAGCGGCTTGGCACCAGAGCTCTGATTCAGAAGCACAAATATGAGGAAACGTGCAGGAGGCCTTGGCGGTCATGCGTAAAGTGCCATAACTTCATGACGGGATCTCGATGCGTTGTCAACTCCAAATGTTCCGAAATCACAAGGAAATACCAATTATTAAATCACAGTTGCCTTCGACTTTGCGGGTGCACTCAATTTGTCGGACAGTAATTATGACATTGATCGTTAGAGACCTCCAACGGCTGTCTTTAAATCCTGCGGTTGGAGGCCCCCTTGTGGGATCCGGCACAGTACTAATTTGAAGAGAGGACTGGATGATACCGTATGATGAAACATATAATCGCCACAATTACTACAGTGTTGTGCCCACCGCTACGGTCGCCCTTTCCCCCTTAATGTCACATCGTTACATTGACAGAAGTGAAGTGCGGATCTTTCTCATTGAGATTACAAAAATGAGACACAACACAAAGCAAGCCAT
Organism: Macrolepiota dolichaula; assembly: GCA_003315915.1. Lineage (NCBI taxonomy): Eukaryota > Fungi > Basidiomycota > Agaricomycetes > Agaricales > Agaricaceae > Macrolepiota > Macrolepiota dolichaula. The sequence continues at coordinate 7,026 of QFDT01000851.1, read as the reverse complement.
TGGAAGATCATTGAATTGATCTTAAAAACCCCTCACCCCATTTCAGAACGTGCCATTCGCCATGAACAAGCTGAAACATCTTCGAATCAATAGGTGCTCCTAGAGAATGACAATGTTGCATTGTCTGAACTTTCTCAGCATCTGAGAGAGCTCCGCAGGTCTGTTAAAATAGAAGCGCCGCTATGTAATCTCAGAAGCATAGTAGACTGGAATTCAGATATACATCCGAATAAACACGGGTCACAAGATAGCGGAACAGGCACTTGTTACATTAAGCAGTGGCGCACCAATCTCTCATCGGTAATAAAAGTGCTGAGCTGCATTTCTCCAGGCAACCACTGTCACACTGGTAGGAGGGAAAACCCTACGCCCACTCCAAGCAAGCAACTCGTTTTTCCCATTCTTCTGTGCTTCTTCCTGATGTCATACCTTAGAAGCCCCAAAATGCTGTTGAAAGCCCCTATTTTTCAGCAAAATAATGCAAGAAGAATGTCATAAATACCCAAGCTACAATACAGCGAGGTATTTTTGGTAGTGATTTTTTCGCCTTGCCACGTGTATGTCATCAATGCCATGGGGTGCTGGAGCGTTTGGGTCCTACAAGAACAAATAACGATCAGCATATTTGTTTGTTTGTTGATCAGTCAGGTTTCCTCTATACTCTCAGGATTAATACGGCCATGGCTCTCAAAGCCCTTCGCAAAGCACTCCGATTCATTTTATCTGTGTTCAATATGTCGTCTAATCCACAGCCCCTTCCGACTGGTTCTCACCAATTCTGGTTCAACGACGGAGACTCCGAAGCAATTATAGCCTATCAGAACACACTCTCAGCAAACTATCGCACCCAGGGTAATGTTGTTGGTCCCAATGACTGGTATGTCTCGCAGGTCGAGATTCTCAAGGACAGGAATGGGGTAGAACACGAAAAGCTGGTTGTGACGGTGAAGCAGACTTCTCGCACGGGAGAAAGTGTCAATACCCAAGAACACTTCCTCGTCTTCGAGCGTAGAATGGGGAAAGACGCAAAACGACTCACCCTCACCACGGAACTCATCGATCGCGAATTTGAGAAAACCGAGTTCCAACAACTGAAAGCAGACAGACCGCCGCCGAAGACACTCAAACGCATTGGCACCGCCAGCGCTGACTCCTCCACACACAGCCTCACTTCAAGTGAGACCCGTTCGAAGGGTAGTAACTTGAGTGGCTCATTGCGGGGTACGGGTGCTAAGGCTGCCAACGACACTGTAAAGTATTTCCAGACCAATCCTCAAACTCCCGTTGTTGCCCGCATGATACTCCCGACCCCTGACGCGATCTATTCCTCCTCTAATAGGCCTACTTGGGGTTGATAAAATGGATTTTCTCCGGTGTGCTCGGACGTGAAGCGCAAGGGAAAAAAAAGTCGAAAGGAAGAAGAATTGTGGATAGAAAAGAAGGAAAGTTGAAGAGATCTTATGCTTACCTGGTTGATTCGTCTGCCCTATACTGTTGAATATCTCATTCCTTGTTTCGTTCTCCCTCACTTCATCCTCCCTTTCCCTTGTTGGTATTACGACCAATCGTATGTCCGCTGGTTGTGCCTGTTGCCGTCCTTCGTCCTCTTCCATTGAAGGAACTTCTTCAGATTCGGATTCGGATCCTGGTGGAGAGCCAAGGAATAATCTCATACTGTGCCTTCGCATCCGTTGAACTGCCGAAATTGGAATGTTTCGACGGCGACGTAAATTTCTTTCCCTCGGCGCCGGTTCTGGCGGTTCTGATGGAGTGACTCCTTCCTTGCCACGGTGATGGGGAACGCCCCTGTTGTCGAGCGTCTCGTTCCGGGGAGAGTTCCCTTCTAATCCGTCGCGTAAAAAGGCTTCAATACTGCGGATCCTCGTACAGGGGTGGATTTTGGTCGAAGTAATTCTTGACTGCGTCCCTTAAGCCTCCTACGGTATTGGGTCTAATCTGCTCGGGGGCAATATCAAGGTGTGTAACAAGTCATTCCAGTTGGTTCTTCTTGAGTTGGCTGATGGGCTTATCGAGTATTACGCCCGGTGCTCGTGACATTTTGGTTATCCTTCTGGCAAGTATTAGTTAAATTAATGTGTTGTTCGAGTCAGTATGTTGATTCTGCGAAGTAAGAGGCGTGTAATATTGTCGAGGTAAGAGGTGAGTTGGTACGTGCCCGTGACAGTCACGAGCACAAGAACACACGTCACCCTCGTTCCTCGTTGGATGCGTCACTCACCTCCCTTCTCATTTTTCTCTGTTTTAAACGTTAGACCTGAGGCATTAGAATGAGTGGCCAAGTCCTCACCTCAATCTTCTCTAATGCCTAATGCCTGGAGAGCTATGACGCGCGCCTAATCCATGTCGCCCATCTCATTTGCTATTTTGTCCACCTCTTCTCTAACGGCGACTTCTAACCGGGCAACCGGGTAACCCAAGCAGAGTGGCTGTCGGTGTTAGGACTGAAAGGGTTATTTGGTTCTGTGACGGTTTCAGTCGATGACTATGTTGGACATGGGAAAGGCGGTGGGGCTTTTTCTTATCGTGCTCTCCAACTCCGTTACTAAACGCAAACGGATTCATCGTGAGGAACAGTTCGAGGAGCAAGTTGATAATAGTCAAAACCTCTATCAGATGTCGGAAATTATTGAGGAGGATTCGCCTAGATACAGAGTACAATGATCCTGAAACTGGTTTATGCACAAACCATCCTGAATCTCGAGTTGGGTCTGAAATAAGGACTGGACGGGCCCAACTGTCAGGGGTGGGGGCGCAAAAAGGCTAGACTTGGTACGTTTGCTTCGAGTCGAACGTGATTTTTTTCTCAATGCTGTCCCCAAGACTCGCTTGACCAATCGCCCAGTCCGAAGAGATCAATGTTCAAACCGCCGCAACGTCGAATGGGTCCTGTAAGCGGAGAACGACTACCTCAACCAGAGCATTTACTTCCGCTTCAAAAGCTCCCGCACATTTGGGATTGGGCAGCGATAAGAAAAACAAGGTGGATATGAAGAAGGGCCTATGGAACGATTGGATGGAGAGTAGAAATTATCGTGGATACGGCAAACACAGGATGATTCCTGTACCTACAACCAATATTGCGATTCCAGAGGACTTTCGTGCGTAGCATTGGCCACTTTGTAGGGGATACCGGTCCGGCTACGCCTGGAACTCGGCATCTCCTACGGTTTTGTTTTGTTTATCATTTCATTTCATACAAGGTATATAAAGTAGCTCTACAATACTTTTACCTTGGCTCCCGACGAATGGGATGACCGCAGTTCGCCTCACAGTTTCGTATCGATCGTCAGAACGCCCGCGCGCGTTGTACTTGTATCCTCAGCCGTCTCGACTCTCTTCTTTTCCTTTTCTCTCTCAAGATCAAGGATGAACCTAAGACGTTGACGGACGCAACGTCGCTCGCACCCTGGGCAGCCAGGCGGCCGCTCTTCAGCTTCCATGACAATAGTCTGGTCACAATGAGGAGGGACGTTTCGGATGTTTCTCCAATCAACCGGAACGAATGGGAAACAAACTGGTCTCCGGAAGAAATTGTTAGTGTCATTGTATAGGGAGAACGAGACGGCTACGTGTAGATTCAAGGACGCTTAGATTAGATTACTTACAGGATAATCATGTGATCGGAACTTGTGTATACGTCTCGGGACTCAAAGACTCTGACGTAGCGTAGCGTACATGTAGTAGCTACGGGCCGTGGAATACGACACCTTTTACATCCATCACATTCAGCTGTAGTCTGAGTCTTACTCGCTGACCGATACACCCGCTCTGCAATTGGCAATGTTGAAGGCAGTCCTAGCGAAGCAGCTTGATTTCTACAGTACGTTTACACGGTGTCCAAAAAATACGACCTCAGATGCTTCTTCAATAGAAATAAAACGGTACCGGAAAGGGGGGTGCGAGCAAATACAAGCCCCAGAAATTCATCAATGTCTTTTTCAGGTAATGCTGCAACTTCCTTCAACAAACAACGGTTGTGGCACCCAAAAGAAACAAAAGGCTCCAGGAGATGCAACATTTTAGGATGGCAGCTATCAAGGAAGGCAGCAATTTCGTTGCGGCGGCTCTCAAGATGTGTGGGCACCACGTCGTTAGTCCGTGAACTTTGTACAACCAATTGGTTGGAATCGTTCTTGAGAAACGTTAGCGCATTTGTGCTGTCATTGACAGGAATGACGCACGGTTTCACTTCCGCCATCACTCCTTCGAATTCTGGAACGGCTCCTATACTCATAAAACCATCCTTTGAAATAGTTCGTTGCGGCGTTCATGCGTTCGTGGTGGTATTGGTTGGTTCCCGTGACGCTCCAAAAAATTTCAGGAAACGTTGTTGCAATCTGAGAAGTTGCTGGAGTGTGGTCGCTGGTAGCTTGGATGCGGTACTCACTCTCCGTTGAAAAGTTGCGATAGCCCGTGCTTGGTGTGAAAGAACCACATCGGGGTCAAGGAGTGACTCAACCTCCAGCCGTATCGCTGCCTTGATCTGGTCTACAAGCGGTGCATCACCCAGGAGAGACTTGAGTCCGGGGTTGCTGTATTTGCGAGCCTGTGATATATGTAAGCGCGTTATCTCGCACAATAACAAACCCACTTACTTCAGCGCACAAGAAGATGTTGGTATAGGTTAATGTAGGCAAAGGGAGGGCGTCAAAACACTCACACATTTAACAATGTTTACTCTGGAGAGGGGTTTTGGAGAGGCAAGAGGTGGGTTAGAAACGGGATCTTGCAGCTCTATAAATAAGAAAACTGTGTTTACTGGATAGTTTTACGCGGTACAAACGGACGCGACCTCCATGTGACTCAAAGCTTAAGTTTCTTGAGCGTAATTTAGAGCTATTTCCCGCGTGTCACCTCCACGGGGAAGATATCAAGAGACTCTAAGTATCTCCTTTCCCAATTTGGATGTCACTTTTTATAAACAGAACTCGGACTACCGTGACTGAAGGGTAGATGCGGAATATCTCAACGTCTGAGGGGGACATTCTACTGCCTAAGCATTTGGATTGGTATCTATGAATACCGCCTGTATACTACATGTAACGGATCATCCCGTTCGCGTACGCGTAATAGTAACCGCCACAGATATAAACAATCCGGATCCTCATTGGCGGCGATAAACATCAGCCTTCAGGCCTCAGGTGGTGATTACTCGACCAGTTCGGCATACCGTCGCGTGGCCCACTCCGAATAAATCTATTGATACTGTATCGTCCCCCACTTTGTTAGATCTCACTCTTTTCTTATCCAGACCGTACCGAAAATTTTTGCTCTCCAGCGAAGAACGAGTGCCGGAAACAGAAAAGTGTCTTCGTGGGCGCAGTCGCGTCGGACATGGCCACTTTCCTCTTGCCACCACGACGCGTCTGGGGTACCCAGTCGCCCACGGTCCGGCAATTTTTCCTCTCTCTGGACACTCTAGGGGTAACGAATAGATTCGACGAAGACCCGGACGCTCTGCAGTCTATCTCGGCGACAACTGTCTTTGGTGCCAGCGAATTGAGTTCCGAGTTGGGAGACCTACTCAACTCCGTATAACCTGCCCCTCCCCGCCCCAATCTGCATGCTGCTCTGTCAGCGAATGCCAGCCACCAGGCCCCAGCCGCCCCGAGGCCTTTGCATTGCCTGGCCAGTGGCCTTTACATGCCGGCCCCCCTGCTCATGTATTGCCAGCCCCGTGGCCTCTGAACTACCAGCCCTGCGGCCCGCATCGGACCCCTACTCTCTACGGCTGAGCACGCACACCGGAGCGCCAACCGATCATTCATGGGGCAGCATTCGCACTCAAGGGCTCCTCCTATGGAAATAGGTGTAGAGCCTTGGCTCGACGCACCGGAACCCTCTTAACATATTGGGCGTCGCAGAAAAGTCTCTTCTGTCCACACGGGCTATCGCCCAATAACTAAGCCCCTGCCTCCTCTGCGAACAGTCAGGATACGCGGGTGTATTTAAACAATACAAGCTTCAGGCATAATCTATCTATGCTTCTGACAGGAGCTTTTGGAATTTACATAACTCATATACGTCTATATCTATTTTTCTGGAGGATGATTATGAGGGTATTTTTGATCGTGTAGGACAAGCCGGAAGGGACATACAGTTTCATCAGCAGAGCCAACGTTCCATTGTGGTGAAGAGGCCATCGAGCTCTGTGATCGACTGCTGGGTTTCCTGCTTCTTTGGGGTTCAGAGAGGTAGTGGAGTGGGGGAGGTTTTAGTGCGTATCCACATCGTGCGGGAGCATGGCGTGGTTGATGATATACCCCAAATCTATATCCGCGAAAAGTGAAAACTCGAACAAAAAAAAATGAAAAAATGAAAACGCACCAAAAAGTCTACCAATCAATGGCCCGTCCATCCTTTCAGTTCTATACCCATACCCAAATCCACTAGATCGTCAACACCCGGCGGTTCCGTTTTGGGTTCAGCGCCGTGTTCTTCGTATCAACATTCGTTACATATCCAGCCTTCATCCATCGCCTCTACATCGTCCATACCAAAGCGTACGCCAAACACCTACGATAGTATATCGGGTTCGTACACTGGAGGATCTTCCTCTCCTCCATCACCCTCCCTCCATCACCCTTCACCACAACCCCCATCTACGTCCCTTCCAACACCTTCCTCTCCGACACCTTCCGCTCCAACACTTTCGTGGGCGCTTTGATCCTCGTTTGCGCCTGTGCGGCGAAAGTCGTCTGGGGTTCCGTTGCTTAACGTCGCTACTGGTGGTGGGAAGCCGAAGATGTCGGCGGCGCCCGTGGCATTGCTGATTTATACTTTAGAGCCCGGTGCAGACGTTCAGGAGGACACCTGGGCATATGCATTTGCAGGAAGATGGCGCGTCAAATTCGGATGCGAGGGTTGGGAAGCGTGGGAAAGTCAAAACTGGCAAGTCAAAATCTGACGATTCTTCCATTGTTGTTGGAGGTGATGCAGGTAGCAATGGGGGGGTGGGGAGAAAGAGAAAGGCATGCGCATGAACGCATGATTTCGTTGTCAGAG
>QFDT01000850.1:0-22100 GCA_003315915.1 Macrolepiota dolichaula | reverse complement strand
CTGGCCTTACCACAAGACGAAGGACAATTCAGGATGGAAGTAGATGCGTCGGGATACGCAGTAGGAGGCGTACTCTCTCAACTACAACACGACAAATGGCATCCAATAGCATTCATGTCAAGAACCATGAATCCGGCAGAAAAAAACTACGAAATCTACGACAAGGAACTACTTGCCATTATGGAAGGTCTCAAGAGATGGAGACAATACCTACTAGAAGCCAAGGAACCATTCAAAATCTGGACGGACCACGAAAACCTGAAGTACTACAAAGAACCACAGAAACTCAACGGACAACAAGCCCGATGGTACCTCAGATTACAGGACTACAACTTCACACTTAGGCACATCCCGGGGAAAACTAACACCAAAGCGGACATCCTATCCAGGAGAATACAAGGGGATGAAGAACCCGAACCCAAAGTCACTGTACTAAAGGAAAACATATTCGTCAGAAGAACCAGAGATGAACACCTGACACCACCCATATGAATGTTCCGAACCGAAAGCTACGGAATCACCCCAATAGAAGAATGGGGCGCGGAAATAAGAAAAGGACGACTCGACGGACAAGTATACAAATGGGCAAAAGAAGAGCCACTGCGCACAATCACGACGGACGGGATAACATACCAAGACGGGCGTATATGCATACCCACAAATGCAAGCCTTCGAGAAAAGATTCTCGCAGAACACCACAATCCACCTGACATGGGACACCCAGGACAAAAAAGGATGTTAGAACTTCTCAAAAGGTCATACTATTGGACGGCAATGAAGAAGGATGTACAGAAGTTCGTGGAAGGATGCGACAGCTGTCAAAGGAACAAGGTACTATGCCACAAGAAGACAACCCCACTACACCCCATACCCCCAGCAAAAGGACCATGGACCGAAATCACAGTCGATATGATCGGACCACTACCACTATCCCAAGGGGCAGATGCAATTTTGGTAGTAGTCGACAGGTTCTCCAAAATGATCTGACTTATCGCAACCACAACCACCCTAAGCTCAAAGGGACTAGTGGAGATATACAGAGACCATGTTTGGAAACTACACGGTGTCCCAAAAGTAATCATCAGCGACAGAGGACCACAGTTCGCAGCAAAATTCATGGAGAATCTATGCAAAGCCCTAGGAATCGACAGAAGATTATCCACAGCGTACCACCCCCAAACGGATGGACAAACAGAACGCATCAACCAAGAAGTAGAAGCATTCCTACGACACTACGTAAACTACCGACAGAATGACTGGGCGAACTGGCTAGCAACAGCGGAATTCCAGTACAACGACAAACAGCACAGCGCCACGGGACACTCCCCATTCTACATCAATTATGGAAGACACCCCTGGAAAGGAAACCTATCCGCAAATTCCGAAACACCAGCGGTAGAAGAATTTGTCCGAGACCTAAAAGCGATCAGAGAGGAAGTATCGGAGCACTTGACAACTAAAGGAGATGAAACAAAACGAAGCCAGGACAACAGACGAGGCAAGAAACGAAACCTATCTATAGGACAATGGGTGTGGCTCGAAGGAACAAACATCAAGACCAACAGACCCATGGAGAAACTGAACAACCGCCGATACGGACCTTTCCAAATCACTGAACGCATAGGAGTATCAGCATATCGTCTGAAGCTACCAGAAGACTGGATCATACATGATGTCTTCAATGAATCGCTACTAACGCCACACCGATCACTGACCTACACGGGACAAGAGACACCACCACCACCGCTACCAGTGCTAATTGGAGAAGAAGAAGAATACGAAGTAGAAGAAATCCGAGGAGAACGCAAAAGGGGCAGAGGAACGCAATACCTGGTACACTGGAAGGGATATGGAAACGAGCATGACTCATGGATACCCGCATCCTCATTGGGAAACGCACAAGAAACACTAGAGTCATACAGGAAGTCCCTTGCGGAGCAAGGAAAACATATAAAGGGGGGGCAGAAATCGTCAAGGCCCATCATCAACCGCACTCTTCGAACCATGTCCCCTACTGAAAACCGCCAATCCGTCGCTTCGCTCCTCAACACAGAGGAACCCCAAGCTCACAACTCCATCACGCGAGACGTCACCATGGACGAAGTCACCTCATCGGTCACCCAGATGATCACGGAACACAGGAAAGGAGCATCCATCGACGAAATGCTAAGCTGCGTCAACGACATCTCCAATATACAGAAAGCAGTATCGGCAGCGAAATCGGCAATGAAGGACGCACAGTTGGTCCTAACCGCGATCTCACCACGAATCCAAGCAGCCACCCGAGGGCAGAAAAGACATAACCAAGCCATTGACCATGTGGAAGATATACAGGTCGATCTAGAGGACTTCATCGACGCCGACATCGGAGGGAAATTACTATCCCTATGCTCCATACTATCCGAGGTACTGGTCCTCGTACATTACGACGGTAACGACAAGGAAGAAGGAGCCGTCAAATTAGCACAACTCCTCATGGGTACAGACCCATATCCGCTCGAAAGCAGGAAGGCCAAGAGGACAGGCAAAACGGACAGAGAAGAAAGAGAAGCGAGGGAAGGCGAAGAAGTAACCCGACGCATCCCCGCCATTGCCCTGGAAGTCGAGAACATGCTCTCCTTCCTAACAGCACCGGAACGAGTAGGCCCAAAGGAAGTTAGGGAATGGGAGTTCCCCAGCACATTCACCACACTCCTTGACAACGGAGAGCTTGACAAGCAATACGTCGACCACATCCTCGCCACCTTGCTCATCGACAAGCCCAACACCTGGGGCACCATGAAAGGCATTAAGATTGCCATGTTCGCAGGAGGACCGGACCACGCCAAACTATTCATCGCACACAGCACCGTCGACGACAAGTTCTATGCTGGACCCACCAAGAAAGACCTCGCACGTTTCATCGTTGGATAACTGTGTGGACACAGAGCATAAAAAGGGGGTAATGTTATATTCCCGTGGGGCTATTGTGTACTATAATATCCATCCACTCCTATCAGCGCCCCGCTTGTCATGGACCCGCTACTTCTCTACCTGCGATCCCTACATTGTTTACTCAGCCACCACGTCATACTTACTCAGCCGCCGTTATAGACTCTCCAGTAGGAATACCCCTGTAGTATATATACACCTAGATACTCTGTTGTATTCCTTACGCTTTACCAACTCGTTGATTCCCCTTCTCTACTCTCTCATCGCCCTCAAGTCTTCATCACTTGTTGCAACCTGAGTTGACTACTTAGGAAGGTCGTAACAATCCCTTTTGTAAGACCATGGTCCACCATGGATAAAATAGCATCAAAGCCATTTACTTCCAGGAGGTCTATGATGAGATCCATAGCAATTTGAGTGAATGGTTGAATAGATTGTGGTCCAGGTATTGGTTGAAGTGGTGGCTTGAATGGTCTCCTGTTGATCTTGTATTGTTGGCAGGTTGGGCATCCTTTGACGTAGTTGCGAATGTAAGATTGCATTCCTGGCCATGTTACATATTCTTCAAGTTTGTGTAGTGTTTCACTGACTCTGGGGTGTCCCACAGAAGAGGCATCATGTACCCTCTGCAATAAGCGCTTCTTAAGCGCGGAGTCCACTGGTAGTTGAAAGCGTCCTTGATCGTCCAGTTTGGCATCTTCTGGTAGTTCAGTAGTAGTAATGACATTTGTTTCTTGCTCTTGTTCCTTTGGGAGTTTGGGCCTTATTGGGAAGGTCTTCAGATCGAATAAGTGAGCTGGAATGGCAGCTTGTGGAACTTCTTTGGCTTTATTTTCGAAGTGATCTGGTCGTCTTGATAGTGCATCTGCAGCTCCGTTTTTTACTCCTGCTATATGACGCAAGATGACTTTGTGAGCACTGATGAGTGCGGACCATCTTGTGACTCGTCTTGAGAGTTTGGCTGGTTCAGCCCAGTGAACGATGTTGTCATGGTCAGTCCAGATTACCATTTCAAATGGTGATCTGTCAATGTAATGTCTCCATTCTTGTAGCATACAGATGATAGTGAGGAATTCCTGCTCTGAGTTATGGTAGTGCTGCTCAGTTGGTGAAAGACTTTTGGAGTGGTAGAAGCATGGATGTAAGTCTCTGTTTGCGTCTTGTTGTAGGAGTACTCCTCTGGTTGCGTATTGTGATGCGTCTACTTGGATTTCAAAAGGTTTCAAAGGGTCAGGGGTGAGAAGGATGGGCTTCTGGAGGAATCATTGTTTGAGAAGGTTGAAGGCTTTGTTGGTTCCAGTGGTCCATTGAAAGGTGGTTGATTTCTTCAGAAGCACATTGAGGGGTACAGCGAGTGTGGCGTAGTGTCGAATGAATTTTCTATAGAAATTGCAAAATCCTACGAATTTTCGTACATCTTGTACTGTTTGTGGTATTGGCCAGTCGGATATTCCTTTGAGTTTGACGGGGTCCATTTGCACTCGATCATGAGATATGATGAATCCAAGATAAGGTAGTTCTTCTTTTTCAAATTCACATTTCTCGGGTTTAAGATAGAGGTCGTGTTTGCAAAGAATTCAAAAAACTTCTCTAGTGATTTGTCGAAGTTCTTCTTTGGTTTTGGCATGGATGAGGATGTCGTCCATATATACCATGATTTTGTTAGCAAGGATAAGGTCAGCAAATATCGAGTTCATCATTGATGAGAATGTTGCTGGACTGTTGCACATTCCAAAGAACATGACAGTTGGTTCGTATAATCCTTGGTGTGTTCTGAAGGCTCCTTTCCATTCGTCTCCTTTGGCTATGCGAATATTGTTATAACCAAGTTGAACATCAAGGGCAGTGAAGTATTTCGATCCTTTGAGTTTGTCTAGGATTGTTTGGATTGAAGGAATTGGGTAGGCATTTTTGATGGTGTGCTTGTTGAGGTATCGATAATCTTGGCAAGGTCAAAGTTGTCCATCTTTCTTTGATACAAAGAAAAATGGTGAAGCCATTTGAGACTTTGATTCTTGAATGTATCCTTTGCGTAGGTTTTCTTCTAGAAATTTATCTAGCTCTTTTTCTTCGGCTAGTGATAGCTTGTATGATCAGAAAGCTTTTGGTTCGAAGCCTGGTTTCATTTCAATCTTGTGATCCCACGGTCATCGTGGTGGCATGCGTTTACTTTTCTTTTCATCGAAGAGATCAAGGTAATTGTGGAATGAGGGTGGAACAATTTTCTTTGGGTCAGATTCTTTCTTCGTACCGTGTTCTTGAGCGAGAGTTTGTGAAGTTGAAGTTTTGGTGTTGATTTTGAGAAAGTCTTCTTTGTTCAAGTATACTTTGTTCAAGTAGATTTTGTCAAGATTGGCAGAATCAATGAGGGATGAAAGTTTTGCATTGCTGGTTATCTTTCTCCAGGATAAAGATCATCTTGCCCAATTGATGTCTGGGTTGCAATTGGTGAGCCAGGGTATTCCTAGGATAATTTGAGGTCATCCTAGGTTGGTGATTTTGAGATCAGTTTGAATTTTGCATCCATAGATGGTGAGTTCAATGGTGGAATAGTGGGTGATGGTGCCATTTTTGTTTAGAGATCCATCGGCGTTCTTGACCGTCTGGGGTCGCAGTAGTAACTTCTTCGTCAGTTTCCATTTGTCAACTAGAGTGGTGTCAATGAAATCTCCTCCTGCTCCGGAATCAATGAGGGCTAAGTCTTCCACGGTTTTCTCAGGTGTGTGCATGGTAATAGGACAATATAAAGTGTTCAATTGATGAGGGGATAGGAATAGTTCAGAAATAGGAATAGTGTCCTTGTTTCGCTGAGAAGAAAAAGAAGAGCGTCCTTGTTCACTATTTAAAGAGTCTGTGTGTGCACCTGAGTCCTTGTTTGATGATCTAGATGTGGAGGCTAGTTGTCTGAGGCAAAATCCTGAATCTCTCTTGCAATCAGCTTGGTTCAATTAGAGAATTCAGTGTATACTTCGGCTACTTCTTTGTCGGTTGGTAAATTTTCTATGATCTCTTGAATGCGTGTGAAGCTGCGTTGTCGTTGGTTTTGTTGTTGTAGGTCATGAGGTACTTTAGGGGGTACAGGTGGCTTATTGCGATTGTATGTCTTCGCCTGCTGGTGTTGAGGTAAGTTTGTATAGCGAGTTCGTTTCTTGTTTGGACAGTTCTTGGCAAAGTGACCGGTTTGGTTGCATTCGAAGCATTTTTGAATTGATTTCTTCTGCTCTGTTGTTATGAACGCTATTTTTGATTCCTTCGACATCCTCACAGACATAATGGTAGTTGACGCACAATGGGAAGACTGGGAGTTTCATGAAAAAGAAGAACTTAACTTGGAGTAAACGGACAAACAACACCAATGTAGGAGAATATCTAAACTTAGAGACCTTGGACTCTTTGGAGCACGGACTCCCGCTTTTCCTTTCTCTTCTCTTCTTCCGTTTTTGTACTATGTTTAACTACGGACCTCCGTTGTTCCCCACCCTATGTTTAGATACGGACTTCCATTTCCGTTGCCTTCTGGTGAACTACCACCTCTCAATAGCTTGTACAATACACGATAAATAGCAAGCTTGTAAGTAGGTAGTTTCCCAATTTGAATCTTAGCATTGTTGCTACTAGACAATGTTATTCTCTCGCTCCTAGTGTTGAGTTCTTCGAGCCCTAACAAGGCAAGAACTACCTGGTGTTCTCCCTCCCTCTCTTGACATTGTCTAAGGTACTTGACATCATCTCGGCTGTGACCTCAAGTCTGGGTAGACTTGTCATTTTTGCTATTCCTTATCCGCTGTCCTATCCGACCACAGCAAGGTCCTAGTGAAGAGGACCAGAAGCGTTGGATCTATTGGGAGATCTAGCTAGCCTCGTAACGTCCAGTATGGGATTAACGTGCACTGCTGGACAAGAGCTCTGGCGAAATCCTAACATCTGTTGTGAGAATTTCGTCAAGTACTCTTGCAACTCCTTGTTGGACCAGTTTGTTGATAGCTTCTTCTTCATCCTCTTCCTGATCTTCAGGATCAGATTCTTGATGCCTTTCACTGATCACGAGGTTGCTAATCTGTGCTTCAAGCAGATCAATGTCCATAGTGTCTGAATTGCAATAGTTTGATTTGGATTGCGACCGGTTCGAGTTGTAATTGTTCCATTTCGTTGGAACCATTCTATTGGAGTTTCTCTTGCCGAATCAGTTACAATAGTCGTTCTCCATTTGGACAACTTCTGCTGCTCCTCTTGCAGAGTTAATCCATTCATCAATGGTTCCTCTGGGGCCTTTGGCAATGGTTTTGATCACGATGTCGTAGTCAAGACCTTCTTTGAAGATCTCAATAAGTGTGTTGTGTCCTGTGACACCTGCACGATGGACCAGAGTTTTGAATTCTGATACAAATTGATCAATAGATTTGCCGTTCTGTTTGAGTTGTTGAAGGCGTCTGATAGCATCCTGCATGTAATCGTAGGGTTGGAATGCTTGGTCGAGTTGTTGTAAAAAGTTTTCGATGGTTCCAAGATTGAGCGTTCCCTGGGTGTTATGGTTTCATATATACTCGGTTCTCCACGGTTCAGCTGTTCCTCCCATATGATAGAGCATGAACAGGATTGCATTGTGATTGGAGTGGAACTTGTCGGGATGTGCAAGGATGTAAAGTCCACAATCCTCTTTCCATTGTTGGTAGTTCTTTCAGATTCCATCAAATTTCTCAGGTAGATCATATTTTGCACTGGAGTGCATAGGCATTGGTGCTGGGTTGGTTGGCGGATTAGGAATTTGAGGCAGTGGTCCTCCTGGTGGTCCAGGCGGTGGGTTTCCTCCGGGGTTTCCTGGATTTCCTCCTGGGTTTCCTCCTGGATTTCCTTCTGGGTTTGGAATAGGTCCGGGATTTGGTAGGGGGTAAGATCCTCCAAATATGTTACTGGCAAGGGTTTGGATTGCTCCTGAAATGTATGGCAGTGGCATGTTAGATGTGGTGATGTTTTGGATGGGTTGTGTGGTGGTGTTATGAATATTATTTTTGATTCCTTTGACGTCCTCACAGACATGATGGTAGTTGATGCACAATGGGAAGACTGGGAGTTTCATGACGAAGAAGAACTTAACTTGGAATAAACGGACGAACAATACCGGTGTAGGAGAATAGCTAAATTTAGAGACTTTGGACTCTTTGGAGCACGGACTCCCACTTTTCCTTTCCCTTCCTTTCTTCCGTTTCTGTACTATATTTAACTATTGTTAAGACTCGAACACCGGACGTTGGAGTGGACGTTGGAGACGGAGTGGAGGGGGCGAGACCTTGGCTTCAACTTATGTGTTGTGCCCCTCTCGGTATCGTGATAGTCTCACTTGAGAACCAAGGACGGAGAACGCCCAGAGGCGGAGGGTCGTCTGAAGATGGAGGGAGGGAAGACGGAGAGGGAGAAGGACTGGAAGTGTCTGAAGACGGAGGCGGACAGACAGAGGGTTCAGACACAAGTTAGAGGAGGAAATCTAAGTCGATTATCAGACTGGAGAATACAAACATAGTAGACTAGGTTTATATACTACAGTGGATAAGAAGGTAGTACTAATCATAAGGTCTACTGATGACGTACTACATAGGATAGTGGACAAAGGAATAGATAGAGACAAAGGAAGACAAAGGAAGACAAAGGAATAGCTAACATGTGGACACGGAGTGAATGAGTAAGCTATGGAGGGAACTCGGAGGAACGGATGAGATATGAAGATCGGATAACAGATAAGACGAATACGGAAAGTCTGGGAACTAAGAGAAAACTGAATAACCGAGGTCGCCGGAGGAACGGCGACCGAGATGCCCAAGCAACCAAGAGGAGGGAAGTCCGAGGGGATAAGGACACGAGAGAGCAGAGAGGTGATGTTGGACCGACGGAGTGCTGTGGCTGAATGGTGGCGCAGTAGCCGAGATCCTGTTGCTATGGGGAAAGCTTAATGGACAGCGGAGGTCGTCCGGAAGATCTTCGGATGGGTTCCTAACAGTATCCCCCCCTTAGGGCCGAGCCTCGAGGACTGAAAAGGAAATAGGAGGGATAAATGGACGGAGTGGATGGTCTGTCAGAGAGGTATAAGAACCCACAGGAATTTTTTGGCCAAGTCCTCATTCCTCTGCTCTTTTATCGCCCTCATGTCCAACATTCTCAACCTCAACGACTACGACCTGTCCGATCTGGTGGTGGCCGCATTGTTGGCTGCCCTAAAGAAGAAACCGGCTTCGTCCGTGGCCTCCGGTGCTCCGAGCGCCGGAAGCAGCAACAAGAGAATGAGGGGGGAGATGGAGGATGAGAAGGAGTCGAAGGAGGCCACAGAGGAGGGACAGAGGCCACAGAAAAAGACACGGGGACATGCGGAGGTGCCGGTGGGAATCCCTGCGCCTCCGAGTGGAGGGAAGGGGAAGAGGAATCCGCGAGAGAAGCTGCCCTTCAAGATGGGCATGAGTGGACGAAAGTGTGTCCAATGTCAGAAAAAGGGGGTTCCGTGTGAACCCAACCCCAAGTGTAGGTCGTCCGAGATTTTATCAGAAACCTGTGACTAACCATCCTATAGCTACCCTCAACTCTTGCCTAGGGTGCTCGATCCGGAAGAGCACATGTACTCCGGCTTTTGTCCTTGTCGAGACGGATGATGATGAGGAGGTACCGGAGGTGGCGGAGGCGCGGAGGGAGAAAGGGAAAGGAAAGGCAACGGAGGCGGAGGCGGAGGCGGATGTCAAGGCGGAGGCTGTGGGGAGTTCGTCTCGTGCCCCAAAGGAGGGCCCATGGGGCCACAACAAGCACATCCTCAACCATGTGTGGGGGAATGCAGGTAAGGACATGTCGGACTCGGAGGCGGTCATGGCTGGGGCGTTGCAGGGACTGGTGAGTGTCCTGCAGGACGAGGAGGGGTTCAGAGCACTAACCAAGGAGTCCAGTAGGTACCAATTTGTGGCCCTGCCAGCCACAAGAGGGTCAGCATAATCACTAACATGCTACGCACCCCTGTAGAGGCTGTGGCTGCATTACAGGTCTCTATCGACAACCTCCAGTCCGTGGTGGAAGAGAATACGCAAGTTGTCCGTCACGTGTACATGATCGGACCGGACGAGGTACCCACAGCGGAGGTGTACGGACGGGCGCCTGGGATGCTCTCGACGGAGATGAGAGCAGGGGTGACACGGTATGTGGTCAGATGGGACGTCAGAATGGAGTCGGAGACAGAGATGGTGGTGATCGATGACGAGGCGGAGGAGGTACCTGCGGGGGAGGAATCGGCAGAAGGTTTGGAGGAATGGGTGGAGGAACAGAGGGAGGTTGTGGAAAGCAGACCGGAGGACTCGGAGGAAGAGTCGGAGGAGGATGAAGAGGAAGAGGAAGATGATGGAGAGGATGATAAAGGGAAGGGAAAGGAGGATGAGGCGTCCGAGACGGACGAGCCGGAGGAGTCGGAGATGGAGGAGGAGTAGATAGTTGTCTGGTGTCCTCCTGTATATAATTTTTTGTTATCAATTATGTTTTTCTTGGCAAGTGTAAGAGTGAATAAGAAAGTGTGACTCAAAAGCCTACAGTCCAAGGGCGGACAGCAGACCAGGCTTGTCCAGATAAGCAGAGTGAAAATCGGAGACCAACTCCTGTGCGTGGTCAAGTTCCCAGGCGGATAGCCAACTAGTCTCATCCTCAGTCCCTTCATAACCAGTCCATGATACCTTGTACAAGAGTGGACAGGTCTTGCGACGGCGGTCTATCTTGGAGTCAAGGATACAGTCAATTTCATACTTGGGCTCACCGTCAATGACAATTGGAGCCAGAGGCGGAGGGGCTTGGTTAGGGATAGTGTTAGGAGTAGAGGGTTCGAGCATAGATACGTGGAATACCGGATGAACAGAGCGCATGGCTTTGGGAAGACGGAGGGTGAAGGAGTGGGATCCAGGTTGAGAGATGATTTCGTATGGTCTGAGGTATTTCTCGGAGAGCTTCTTGGAAGGGCGAGTCGTCCGGAAGAATTGTGCCTTGACGAATACTTGGTCACCAACTTTGAAGTCAGGGGCCGGAAGGTGTCGGATGTTGGCGGACACTTGGTAGCGTTGCTGTGCTTGTGCGATTTCCGATTTAAGGACAGAATGGAGGTCGTCGAGGTCGATGGTGAAGTCGCGGGCATGAGCGGAGGCAAGATTGCATTCGGGGTGAACAGTGATGGAAGGATGATATCCCTTGTTCGCGAAGAACGGAGAGACACCAGTGGTAGCGCTGGGGGCATTATTGAAGGCGAACTCTGCTAGTGGAAGTAATTCAGCCCAATTGTCCTGCTGATAATTGCAATATACTCGGATGTATTGTTCCAAGGTCTGATTCGTCCGCTCCGTCTGTCCGTCTCCTTCCGGATGATAACCAGAGGTGAAATGTAACTTCATGTCCAGAGCCGTCCCAAGGGACCGGAAGAAGTGGGAGACGAATTCAGAGCCACGATCGGAGGTGATGTGAGAGGGAACACCGTGCTTGGAGAATACATGGAGGACGAATAGGCGAGCGAGTTCGGTGGAAGTGATGGTGTCGTATGTAGGGATGAAGATGCCTTGCTTAGTGAGTCGGTTGATAATGACCAGGATAGTGTCGTAGCCGGAGGAAGTGGGAAGCTTTTTGATGAAATCCATAGAAATCAAATGCCAGGGGCAATCCGGGATCAGAAGCTGCTTGAGGTGTCCGTACGGATGATGATGCTGAGACTTACTACGCTTGCAGGTGACACAGCTCTTGCAGAAGTCCTTGATGAAGGTGCGGACATTTGGCCAGGTATAATCGCAGCGGACAAGTTCAAGGGTCTTGTTTTGTCCGAAGTGGCCGGAGAGCATGTGGTCGTGCTTGTACTGGAGTACACGAAGGTGTAAGTCGTCTGAGTCGGGGACGTATAGTCGGTCATCAAGTCGTAGGAAACTGTCCGAGTCAATAGACCAGTGACCTTGGGGGTCGGAGAGGTGCTCGGAGGTGACCGGATTGGAGGCATAGGCTGCTTTGATATTGGAATGTAACTGCTCGTAGTCGAGGACCACGGCAGCACGGAGAGTCGGGGAATAGAGGGAAGTGGCTCAGACAGAGGCTGCTAGTTGCTGATGAGTAAAGACTGGACAGAAGTTATGTGGATTGACCGTGGCGTAGCCATTATCCCCCCCTTTAGGGTAGACATCCCATCGTCTAGTCAAAGCGTCCGGCTTCTCTCCGAGGCGTCCGGGTCTGAAGCGAATGACAAGGTTGAACTGGGAAAGGTACTCAGACCATCTTGCCTGGCGGCGGGTTAAAATCTTCGTAGTCGAAAAATATTCGAGGTTCTTGTGGTCCATGACGAAGTCAATCAGAAGCGCAGGACCCTCGAGATAGTGGCGCCAGATGCGGAAGGCTTCGAAGATGGCGAGTAGTTCTTTGTCATGGGTGTCGTAGTTCAGCTCGGCAGAGGAGAAGGTGCGGGAGTGGAAAGTGATCAGATGGATATCGCTGTCCAGAGCGATGATGGACAGGATAGCAGCGAGGGCATAGTCGGAAGTGTCAGTCTCTACGATGATCTGTGCATCCAGAATCCAGTGGGTGAGTACCGGAGCGGTAGTGAAGGCAATTTTGAGTTGCTTGAAGGCGGAACGGCAATCTTCATCAAACTTCCATTGAGTACCTTTGCGGGTGAGACACGTGAGTGGTACAACAATGTTGGAGTAGGCAAAAATGAAGCAACAATAGAAGTTGGCAAACCCAAGGAATGACTGCACATCCTTCACTTTCTTCGGCTCAGGCCAGTCCTGGATGACCTTGATCTTGTCTTTGGACATTTTGAGGCCGTCTGCGGAGAGGATGTAACCAAGATATTCAACAGACTCGGAGTGGAATTTGCATTTGTCTGCGCGTGCGTATAGTCCATGCTTGTGGAGGTGATGGAGCACCTCTTGGACGTGCCCTTCATGTTCAGAGGGGTCATCCGAATAGATCAGGATATCATCAAGATAGACAGTGACACATACATTGAGGAGATCTTTGAATACATCATTCATAAACCTCTGAAAAGCAGCAGGAGCGTTAGTGAGTCCAAAAGGCATGACAGACCACTTGAAGGACCCGTAACGGGTACGGAAGGCTGTTTTCCATTCGTCACCCTCCACGATACGGACAAGGTGGTAGGCGTGACGGAGGTCGATTTTGGTGTATAGGCGGGCTTTGCGAGGAGAGTCTAAGAGGTCGGAGATGAGGGGAAGTGGGTAACGATCCTTCTTGGTAATCTTGTTGAGACCGTGGAAGTCTACACAGAGTCGGAGGGAGCCGTCCTTCTTGCGGACAAAAAGGACGGGAGCAGCATGTGAGGAAGAGGAAGGGTGGATGAATCTGATGGAGAGATGTTCGTTGATGAACTCATGGAGGGCCGTAAGCTCGGTTTGGGAGAGGGGATAGATGGTCCTGATCGGAGGGTGAGTACCCTCTTCGAGGTCGATCTTGAGATCATAGGGACGATGTGGAGGCAATGAGTCCGCGCAGGCCTTGCTAAAGACATCGGTGAATTCGTGGTATTGCGAAGGGACATTGGAAAGGTCGATGGGTTCCAGAGAGGCCTTTGCTGCAGAGACGGAGGAGTCGGAAGCGCGGCGAAGGTCGAAGGAGAAGGCCTGTGAACCTGGGAGGCAGGAAGTGCGCATAAATGCGGCTGCACCAATCAGGCTAATGTGAGGGACGGAAGATGACTGCAGAGGGGATGCGGATGGAACCGAGGGTGAAGAAGCAGGAACAGACGCTGTGCAAGAGTCGTCCAGAGGCGCGGCGTGGAGAGGAACAGAAGCTGACGGGTCGGAGGACGGAGGCCGGAAAGTAATACTGCTCGAGACCCAATCAATCAATGGATTGTAGCGGGTGAGCCAGTTGTGTCCGAGGACCAGAGCGGAAGAGCCATCAAGCCGAGTGACATAGAAGTCAACAGTCATAGTTTCACATTGAGAGACAGATACAGGCAGGGAGACAAGTTCAGTAATAACAGAATTTGAGGAACCATTGAACAACCTAAGCTCTACCAGAGGCATCCGAGAAGTCGGAAGAGAGAAACGATCTACAAGAGAAGAGTCAACAAAACAATGAGTAGAACCACTATCAACCAAAGCATGAACGGGTTCGGAAACATTCGGAGAAGATGGGGAAACAAATAATGGAGAAGAAACGGAAACATGAAGGGAATTGGGGTCGGAAAGAGCGGACGCGTTGAGTCGGAAACTCTCTGGGGCACAGATGAGTTCAACGCGGTCCTCAGCCTGTGCAGAGTCCTGAGGACCGCTCCCTATTTTTCCGCCACCTGCGACGGTTCCTTTACCTCGGCTTGGGCCTTGCGACCCTTAGCTTTACCGGAGGAGGAGCCAGAGGTTGGACCAGAGGAGGAGGCCGCACGTTTTGGACAGGAGTCGACGTTGTGGTTGGGCTCACCACAGTAAATGCATAATTTGTTGTCGAAACGGCGTTGGTGTTCCTCGGCTGTGAGCCTGCCACTCTTGGAAAGTTTTCCGTCGAGCGGAGACTTGGCGGAGCCAGAGGAGGAAGGGTTTCCGGAGTGGGACGGACGGTTGGCGGAGGGATTGGGGGTAGCGGGAGCCTTGCCTTTGCCTTTGTCATCAGGCTTCGGCTGAGAGTTATTGTTGTTAGTGGTGTTATTGTGGTGGGAGGACTGATGGGACGGAGGGTTATTACGCTTCCGCTCATGCTGACGTTCCCAATACCACTGGTCAATCATGGCGGCGACTTCCTTCATTTCTCTGAGAGTATCGGGTTTGCCGTCTTGGCAGTTGGAGAGGGCGTCCTGGATGCGATCCAGAAGGCCTTGGTAATAGCGATGGAGGAGAGCGGCTTTGTCCCAACAGAGGATAGTTGAGAGTCGGAGGAATTCGAGGTCATACTTAGTGATTTGTTGGTTGTGACCCATGCGGAGGTTGTCCAGTTCGTCCGCTGCTTCTCCGGACAGGTCCAGAGCGCCAAAGCGGGCGGTGAGTTCGTTGGAGAACTCTGTCCAATCATTGAGGATGTCGATACTGGAAAATTCGAGGTTCTCCTTCTCGAGGAGGGTGTGGAACCAACTAAGGGCTAGGCCCCGGAGGTAAGTGATAGCAAAACTGACATGGGTGTTGGATGTAGTGAATTGTGAGGAATTGGCGCTGAAATAGAGGCGGCATTGGAAGAGCCACTCCTTCAACTTCTTCAGATCGGACCCGTTGAAGGTGTCCGGTTCCCGAGCTTTGACTCGGTCGGAACGTGTCGGAGGGGCGGTGCTGCCTCGGCCGTTGCCCAGGCTTTGGAGGGTGCTGGACAAGAGAGCTAAGGCGGATGCGAGGTCAGTGACGGGAGGTGGTGCGGAGGTAGACGTGGTGCTAGCGGATGCATCAGGAGGATTGGTGGGTGGACTGCTGCTGGAGGCGGGGTTGACCATTGTCGGGGGATCTTCTTCGTTGGATGATTCTTCTTCACTTGAATCTTCTTCTTCCTGTTCTTCGTCCAATCCTGTTACTTTGTTACCTGTAAGCTGACCGACAACTTCGTCTTTGTCTCCTTCGTTTTCTTCGTCAGAAACTTCTTCGTCCGAAGCTTCTTCGTTGTCGTCCGGAGGTGCGGTTGGGTGAAGAGTGTGGGTGGAAGGCGGAGTGTTGCTGGAGTCGGAGTCGGTTTCGGTAGTTGGAAATTGGACACGACCAAATTCTCGGTTGGTGCGCGGAAGGATGGGTTCAGGGGCAGGAATACCCCTAAGACGAGAAGACTGTCGGGTGGCAGCAGTGTCCTGGTTCATGCAAAAGTGGAATGGAACGATACCAAAGGTGTGAGTCTGATAATACTGTTAAGACTCAAACACTGGACATTGGAGCGGACGTCGGAGACGGAGCGGAGGGGGCGAGACCTTGGCTTCAACTTATGTGTTGTGCCCCTCTCGGTATCGCGATAGTCTCACTTGAGAACCAAGGATGGAGAACGCCCGGAGGCGGAGGGTCGTCCGAAGACGGAGGGAGGGAAGATGGAGAGGGAGAAGGACTGGAAGTGTCCGAAGATAGAGGCGGACAGACAGAGGGTTCAGACACAAGTTAGAGGAGGAAATCTAAGTCGATTATCAGACTGGAGAATACAAACGTAGTAGACTAGGTTTATATACTACAGTGGATAAGAAGGTAGTACTAATCATAAGGTCTACTGATGACGTACTACATAGGATAGTGGACAAAGGAATAGATAGAGACAAAGGAAGACAAAGGAAGACAAAGGAATAGCTAACATGTGGACACGGAGTGAATGAGTAAGCTATGGAGGGAACTCGGAGGAACGGATGAGATATGAAGATCGGATAACAGATAAGACGAATACGGAAAGTCCAGGAACTAAGAGAAAACCGAATAACCGAGGTCGCTGGAGGAACGGCGACCGAGATGCCCAAGCAACCAAGAGGAGGGAAGTCTGAGGGGATAAGGACACGAGAGAGCGGAGAGGTGATGTCGGACCGACGGAGTGCTGTGGCTGAATGGTGGCGCAGTAGCTGAGATCCTGTTGCTATGGGGAAAGCTTAACGGACAGCGGAGGTCATCCGGAAGATCTTCGGACGGGTTCCTAACAACTATGGACCTCCGTCATTCCCATTCTATGTTTAGATACGGACCTCCATTTCTCCACCTTCTGACGAACTACCATCTTTCGATAGCTTGTACAATACACAATAAATAGCAAGCTTGTAAGTAGGTAGTTTCCCAATTTGAATCTTAGCATTGTTGCTACTAGACAATGTTATTCTCTCGCTCCTAGTGTTGAGTTCTTCGAGCCCTAACAAGGCAAGAACCACCTGGTGTTCTCCCTCCCTTTCTAGACGATTGTCTAAGGTACTTGACATCGTCTTGGCTGTGACTTCAAGTCTGGTAGACTTGTTGTTCTTGCCACTTCTGCTGTCTTATCCGACCACAGCAAGGTCTTAGTGAAGAGGACCAGAAGCGTTGGATCTATTGGGAGATCTAGCTAGCCTCATAACGTCCAGTACGGGATTAACATGCACTGCTGGACAAGAGCTCTGGCGAAATCCTAACAGGTGGTGAAGGTTGACATTTGGTTGTTGTTCCAGTCAAGGATTCCTTGTTGGAATGAGTACTGTAGTGGGCTTTCCTGTTGTTGTTGAGGGTCTTCTTGCTGTTGTTGTTGTTGTGTGGTGTCTTTGTATTCATACTTGTGTTCTTCTTGTTGTTGTCCCTGTTCTTGGTTATTTGGATTTTCCCCGTCTGATTCAAAGGTATAGCCTTGTTGAGTTCTTGGATCAGCTGGTTCTTGTGATTCTGCAGCCGTTGATAGCTGTCTTGAAATCGGAGAGTGATGTCTTGAGACGTGCTGAATTGGCAATGGGGATGCTGATTGTTGTCGATTGGATTGGCAGGTATCAAGGGTCGAGACTTCCTGTCTTCCTCCTCTTCTAGACATACACTGTTTTTAGGGTTTTCTATGGAAGGGTTATTTCTGGGGTTTCGTTTGATGAGTTCTTGGTAGAGATTATCCTGAATCTGGGATGTGATACGGAGTGGTTTTGAGGTTGATGAAAAATCAGAGTCCGTCTCCCACTTGTCTGAAGTGGTCAGGTCTCCTGAGGAATATGATGATGCTTTCACACTAGAAAGCGTGTAAGTCAAATCTTGTCGTCTTGACAGGTTGACTATATGAGAAGAGATCCTTGGTACAGCGCGAAGCAGTGAGAGCCAAGGGGTTCCAGCGGCACAGCGCGAAGCAATGAGAACTGCTGGGATTCAAAGGGCATAGCGTGAAGCAATGAAAACCCAATGAAGAGAGAGTCAGGGAAAGGAGAGGGTTTCAACATGGAATCGGCACACGAAGGAATTTGAATCTTGTTGTTAGGATTTTGCCAGAGCTCTTGTCCAGCAGTGCACGTTAATCCCATACTGGACGTTACAAGGCTAGCTAGATCTCCCAACAGATCCAACGCTTCTGGTCCTCTTCACTAAGACCTTGCTGTGGTCGGATAGGACAGCAGATAAAGAATGGCAAGAACGACAAGTCTACCAGACTTGAAATCACAGCCAAGACGATGTCAAGTACCTTAGACAACATCGAGAGAGGGAGGGAGAACACCAGGTAATTCTTGCCTTGTTAGGGCTCGAAGAACTTCAACACTAGGAGTGAGAGGAGAATGCTGTCTAGTAGCAACAACACTAAGATTCAAATTGGGAAACTTCCTACTTACAAGCTTGCTATTTATCGTGTATTGTACAAGCTATTGAGAGGTGGTAGTTCACCAGAAGGCAATGGAAATGGAAGTCCGTATCTAAACATAGGGTGGGGAACAACGGAGGTCCGTAGTTAAACATAGTACAAAAACGGAAGAAGAGAAGAGAAAGGAAAAGTGGGAGTCTGTGCTCTGAAGAGTCCAAGGTCTCTAAGTTTAGCTATTCTCCTACGTCGGTGTTGTTTGTCCATTTACTCCAAGTTAAGTTCTTCTTCTTCATGAAACTCCCAGTCTTCCCATTGTGTGTCGACTACCATCATGTCTGTGAGGACGTCGAAGGAATCAAAAATAGTGTTCATAACACAGATTATCTAACCAAGTCTTGTAGTAGGTGCAGTTAATAAATTTGTGGTGTGGACATGTGGTGAACATTGAGGGCTTGTGGACAAGGGCCTAATATGCATTTTTTTTCTGGTTTGTGATAGGTGTTGATGTGGCGATGTGTCAATAGTTACCAAGTGTGTTTTGTATGCATGGTTATAGATGCCAGGCTGGAATATAAGTGATAATAGGAGACTGGTCAGAGTTGATGTTTGATTTAGATAAGAAAAGTGTGGGCTGCATGTACAGAGCATCTCCTTACAAAAAAAATAATGATAAAGTTATATGCCCAACAACCTGGCTACAACTATTATACTGGACAAACACCCCTTATATGGTGACTGCATTTTTACCCCATACCTACATCTTCCTACAACTTCCTCTATTTGCTCTCAATGACTAAAAACCAAAGTATTGACCTGATCTATGTGGAATTGTGCAATCTCTACTATACAACCTGACACACAATACTCCATCCAACAATGTTTGTGGATGAGTTGTTTACAATGTTATCAATTGTGAGAGCAAAAGGTTTAAATCATTTGACACTTGAACCAATATAGTGAGGACCATTTGCATGAGGTCATTTAACGTCAGGAGATGGAGGAGCTGTTTCCTACTGTTATGGTCTCGATGATGAACCCCCTGCATTGGTTATACAAGTGGCGCCTCGAACTTCTCGACATTCCGGACTATGAAGAAGTACCGGGCCAATCTACCTCTCCACATGGAACCCCTCCGCCCCCTCGGTACGAGTCCCAGTACCTCAACCACCACCTCCGCCAAGTATGGGATAACTCCCCCTTTATCCATATCTATCGGCATGGACTCTACAAGACCACAATCGCTCGGCCCGCACTCACCGGAGCCGATAACTATGGATGGAGGCAGATCGTCGGAGATACGTCCTTCACCCACCCGTACCTGATGGGCCGACCCTACGACCTTCGCCAGACTGACTCCCCTGTCGATCTCTCTATCAGCCACTTCTCCACAACGTCATCGCCTTCAGATCAAGAGGACTCCGACAGTACAGATTCCATAGATCCGTTGTCTTCCATTTCACAGCAAGCTTCCATTCCCGGAACACCATCCTGTTCTGACATCCCTTCCAATCCCGTCAGCAGCGTTTCATCTTAGTGAGCAATGGACGAAATAGTAAAAGCAGAAGTATCTCGAAATGTATAAATAATGGACTATTCTGTAGTTGAAGCTTCAGCTTCAACCTCTTGTTTACCTCCCTCCTTTCTACGCTTGTCCTATCTCTCTCTCTCTCGAATACAACCTTATTGTTGCATTCCCTCGAGTGGACTTAGCGTTCTCCTGTCTGTCAACAGCAGGAGATATTAGTCTTTGTTCAGTACTCCAGGACAACCAAGTGTTGTCAGCCGAAGGTGATCGTTGAAGTGATCCTTCAGTGTTGACTAGCCTAGCGGCCATCCTCGTGGTGCCCTCTAGGTGAACCATAACACCTACTGCAGTAGGAAACCATCAATGCAATACCATAGTAAGCATAATAGAGGGGTGCAATATGTTGACACAGTAATGCATGACATGCTCTTTATCACATGACTTGTGATCTTGCTGTACATCAGCAATAAATCCTTGTCAAACCAATGCTATGCAATGACCACATGGACATCAATTATGCTTCCTTCTATTTTTATATTCAATAGAATAGGAACACATTGCTCTTGCACCTTGTCTGCATGTTGAGTGACACAGTAGTTTACTTAGGGTAGATGCTTAGTCATTGGACTATCCATATGGTATATAAGGACCTCGTCCATTATGCACATAATATAACTTTTCTCTTTACTTTTCACATTACATGTACAAATTGCTCTTCAAGCCTCCAAGCTTTACCAACAGTTCACTCTGTAAGTGCATGTGTTCTACCTCACAGTACACCACTACGCAATGTTCTGCTGTTAACAGGTTATGGGCTCTGGATAGTCTGTACAACAAGCGAACAGCTCTGTGCAATGGCACTTCTCAGCACATCTGCACAAGCTAATCCGCTTGACAAGAGCAGTCTGTATGACCTTGTTAGGCAGAGTAAACCATATTCCATGGCCAACTCCATTATCCTGACATTGTGCAGCCCACATATGACTCTATGGCAACCATAGCTTGTTGACACATTTATTTGCTGTCTTCAGAAGCTTACATGATCTTTTCCAGATACTTTTACAATGGCACAAGCACTTGTTGCTACTCTGCCTATCCTCCAAGGAGCCATCAACTACGATGAGTGGCAGTATGAGGTTGGAATGGTCTTGGACCAATACACAATGCCGTTGCGCAACAGGATGATTACAACCCTGGGCGCATGTATGAGGGGCATTTACACCCTCCCTGTGATGGCAACTCAACTGCCAACTATGGAGGAGAATGCTGATATCACAAATTGGCATATGGTAAATTGCGCTGCACTTGCAATTATTTCCAACAAGCTGTCCCACAATCTCCACAGGCACAGGCACACCACAGCCCATGTGCTTTGGCAGGACCTTGCCACCCAGTTTGGAACTGCCAGCATTCCAGAGGTGATAGTTGTGGTTGACACAATTCAGGGGTTTGCCTTCTCAGGCAAGGTTGATCCCACCACAGAGATTGCCATGTAGAACAACCACATCCGTGTCCTCCAAGCCCAAGGGCTCACCATCTCTGAGCCTTTACAGGCCATTATGCTAATCCAGCGCATTCCCGACAAATGGAAATATCACTGTACCTCCCTTCAAACACAGTACCAAAATACATTTTCTGCCCTCACCATTAACATCGTCTCCAATACCCTCTGCACTGCATTCCACACATCCTCATCCTCCACCTCTGCCGCTCGCTTCTCTGGAATCCACCCAGGTGGGAAGCATCCCAACTGGAAAAACCAAAAGGGGAAAGGTCTCCAGAACCAGAACCAGAACCAGTCCTGGCTGCAAGGCCAGCAACCACTGCAGGGACAGGGTCAGGGTCAGAGTTTGGGACCTGGACTGAAGAACCCCCAGCCAAATCAGCAGTCCTCCAATCAGGAGGAAGAGAAGAAGAAGAAGTCTTGTTGTGGTGGAAAGAAGAAGAAGGCCGCGATTGCTGCGGCTTAGCAGGCTTCTGCCTCTGGGTTATCTGACCTGTTTGTCCAACCACCCAGCTCCGGACTCACTATTGCCAACCAGGCAACTCATAATCCTCTGCCTGGTCCCTCAACATTCACATCTGGTTTTGCCCTCGCCTGCTCCACTGAGCACTCTGCTTCCCCCACTGCCCACACGTTGCTCACTCATATGAGCAAGACAGAATCTCTTTTGGTCCCTCAGGACCTTGCTATGCAAGCAACTGATGTTGTGTGGGAAACCCCCACGCAATCTAAGAGATCTGCCACTGCTCTGCAGCATGTGCAGCGTCGTGCCCAAATTGGGTACAAGAAGAGTGTCACAGATTTGGCAGAATACATTGTTTACGTTATATCTCGCTGAATACTGGGCCGTTTACCTCGTACTTAATACCGTTGGAAAGCCCTCGTCCGTCGCATTCTGACGATACCCGGGACGTCGCGGGGCGTGCATCCGTTCAGGAGCTACGCGCCAATCATTATTATCTATAT
>QFDT01000849.1:1242-23700 GCA_003315915.1 Macrolepiota dolichaula | reverse complement strand
CACAACCCTACTCAGGAACACCTGAATCGAGCTTATCAAGTTCTTCGGTACCTGAATGCGACCCGGCTATACCGGATCACGCTAGATGGGGGAAAGGGTGAAGGAATCATATCCTTCAGCGACTCTGATTGGGCAGCAGATCCCAACACAAGACGGTCATCTACCGGGTACTTTGTCTCGATCGCTTCTTCAGCGGTCACGTGGACTACCCGTGCGCAGAAGACAGTCGCGTTGTCCTCAACAGAGGCCGAGTACATGGCGCTTTCCAACGCAAGCCACCAAGTAGTATGGATCAAGCAACTAATGGAGGAGCTTGGATTCATCCTACCTTCCCTTCCACTGTGCGGTGACAATATGGGGTCACTATTCCTCGCACAGAACGAATCTGTTGAAAAGCGGTCGAAACATATCGACATACGCTATCACTACATCAGGGAGGTAGTTATGGACAGAAAGGTCGCCTTGGAGAAAATCCTTGGTACGCAGAACCCTGCAGACCTTCTTACCAAAAATCTCGGCGCGGTCAAATTTAAATATTTCCGCGACAACTTCTATGGACTCGAATTCGTCGAGACCAAACAGCGCTGAAGGAGCGCTATATAAATACCTAGACGCTCAGTCCACGCGACCATTCGCAGATGCGACTTCGAGCATAGGGGAGTGTTGACAAAGCAGCATTAGCGCCAGTCATGCTCTCGTCACATGTCACATCACGTGACAGCTTAAGCGCCGTCACGGGCGCTCGGACCGGATCATTTGCTCTTGCCATACGTTGACAATTGAAGCATTGATCACACGAGGCTGTGCGGAATGATACCAGCACGCTTCCATTATGCTATCTATTATTAGTTCAATAGAATAGCTGACAGTTCTCCGATTGCATTCATCTGCATCCGTCGATGTGCTTGTCAGCGTAGTATGCGTAGTGTAGTTACCCTGCACCCTCTATGGTATATAAGGACTCTTAGATAGCCCAATTATGATAACTTTCTCTGCTCTTCTACTCGCTCTCACAAAGCTCAAACAACCTTAAGTTTACAAGCTCACCACCGTCTCCATTAGCAAGGCAAGTGATTTACCTATCGTACACTACCATGCGTGCTCGTCGTACGCTTTGCTTTCAACATTCCCTGCCCTTCCTTTGCTCATATCTGGGCCTATATGGCCTGGTAACACTATAACTGCCCATGGTATCATATCAGGATCATATCAACATGCCAATCAACTACTCCACCGTGAAAATGCTGATCCAATTCAATATCAACAGCAAGCATCCATCCTTATCAATGACACCATCCCTTTGCTCCAGGCCCTTGCAAATGACAATGAACACCCATTACCTGTCTTATGGCTCACTGACTGTGCCAAGCTGCTTGGAAGGCTAGTTTCAAACTTGTTGCTTGCAGCACAAAGAACAGCTGAGAGGTTTATTGTTTATTCAATTTATAAATATTATTGAAGGCTAAAAACTTGAATAGGGAGGAATCTGGGATAATTCACTTGGGGCCAGTGACAACTATTCATACTGGGGAACGAGGGAGGCCTAGAAAGTATATTAACCCAGTTTTGCTTGCAGAAGCACTGAAACCACATCGGAACATTACTATCAGCAAACTTGCGGAAGCTATTGGTGTTCATCGACATACACTTCGCTCTTGCATGCAAGCATCTGGTTTATCACGTCAGTTCCATGCTCTCAGTAATGAACAACTTGATCGTCTTGTTCGAATTGTAAAAAGGGCACGTCCATTAGTTGGACTTCAATATGTTATTGGATATCTCCGATCACATGGACTTCGCATCCAGATCAAACGGGTCATGCAATCACTTCGCCGTGTTGATCCTGTTGGATATATGCTTCGTCAAAAGAGAGCAATCAAGCGACGTCAATATCGGGTCAAGAGGCCAAACACTGTGTGGCATTTGGATGGCCATCACAAACTCATCACATGGGGGTTTGTTATTCATGGGATTATTGATGGGTACTCTCGATTGGTATGTTATTCTTTTAATATCTTTTATTTTCAATTGAAATAAATATCTTGCCAGGTAACGGGCCTACATGCAGCAACAAATAATAAAGCATCCACAGTTCTCAATCTATTTCTGGAAGCTATTCACCAGTATGACTGTCCATCTCGTGTTCGAGGAGATCATGGAGGTGAAAATATTCTTGTGTCTGTATATATGATTATGCAACGAGGGCCTAATCGGGGGTCATTTTTATGGGGATCGTAAGTGATTATGTCTACTAAGAATTACAAATTATATTTACCTTGCTTTTTATATAGATCAACATGTAATACCAGGATTGAGAGACTGTGGGGAGAAGTTGGAAAGCATTTCTGTCGCCAATGGAAAGCCTTCTTTCAGCTACTTGAGCGGCTCCACCAGCTTGACCACCACAATCCACACCATCTTTGGTTATTACATCATCTATTTCTAGATGAAATCAATGCAGATTGCAATGAATTTCGGCATACATGGAACAACCATCCTCTCAGAGTTAGTGGCAAAAGCCCAAATGTGTGTACTTTCCATTGATAATATATAAAGCTAATATTTTCCTAGGACTCACATTTATTGGGACAGCTCTCAACTGGTGTATACACCAAAGAATATGATGGTATTCATCCAGAGATCCTCCAGCGATATCTTAGTGTCTCTGGAAATCGCATTCAACGTCAATCTGGTCAAACAGGTGCTGGACACAGTGTTGATGAAGAGGAATGGGAAGCAGTTGCCAATCGGGTATCTAATGATCAGCAGGGCAATATCCGACATGATGGTGTTACTCCACCTGATTCCAGACATCCATTTGGAAATGATGCAGCAGCTGAACAAGTATTCCAGCAGGCTTTTATACAAGTCCAACAGCAACAAATTCTACCAAATAATTATTGCATTCGAGATGATGAGTGGTATGAGGGCTCATCATATCCAACATCCGAAGTGATCAACCTTGGGAAAGGACGTACACAGTTGGAAGTGCAGCTACCACATCATATCTGGATGCCTCGTGCTCAGCGGTGGTGTCAAGCTCACAGTGTTATGGTTTCAGTTCAAACCAGATTAA
This sequence comes from Macrolepiota dolichaula, assembly GCA_003315915.1. Taxonomy (NCBI): domain Eukaryota; kingdom Fungi; phylum Basidiomycota; class Agaricomycetes; order Agaricales; family Agaricaceae; genus Macrolepiota; species Macrolepiota dolichaula. The sequence continues at coordinate 20,624 of QFDT01000849.1, read as the reverse complement.
ATTATATGTGAAAAATCTGGAGTACAATTTATATTCTGTAATATAGGAGAATGTATTTCGACAGCTATGACAATTGAAACTTATCTTGAGACATAATAGTAACTGGCAAGCCAATTTCATATACAGCACAATCGAGGTAATGCCTATGTAGTAAGTGTTGCAATTTTTCGGAGATAGGTGCCTCAAAATGTGTGATTAGATTCAAATTGATTGTACCAAGATCCGAACTAGTCTACTTACTTAGGGTAGCCAATCAGACATACAAAAACACTGTTAAACTTTGAGTATCGGCTCATTTCTGTTCGACAAAAACCTGCTATCACTTACCACTCAAGTCTACTTGTCAATCCACTTCCTATGATGCCATTCAAGAAGGCCCTACCCCACAAAGCTTCGGGGACAAAGCATGGCTACGGATGCTGGAAATAATGGCCAGGGCTCAGTCGATATTGACAAACTTGTGAAGACTGAGATTGAGACAATATTCGGAAGCAGTGGGCTTCAACTGGCAGCACGGATGAAAGATGCGGAGGCGGAAACTCTTCGAGGCTTTCGACCTCAAAAAAAAGTGGTAAGCACTTCATGTACACAAGCAAGTATTGTTGCACTCACCAGATCGGCATAGAAACCAGGCAGGGCGAACACACAAAATATCCAAAAGAGTAGTGATGGACGGACATGTGCGGTTTCAGCAATTGTTTGCATTCCAGGAGGGATTGATAGTGACGTATGTAAATTCCTTCATGCCTGAAATGTGTGAGTTAACGTTGAACACTAGAACATCTTGGTTCAGCCAGCTGTTCCCAACGGCCAATACATCAATCAGCTGTTGAGCTATGGTCTTGCCGTCACTGGATATGACTCTTCATTGAAATTCAGCAGGTCATGGAACGCTAGCCAGTGCTTGGATTGGCTCAAGATGAACCTGCCAAAGGTGTTCGAATATATGGAAAGAGAGGGGTTGGAATGGTTTCTTCTTGGGCGCAAGGGTCGGGACTTATCAATTGTTGATTTTGATGTGCTTTCGGGGGAGGTATTACACACGAACAAAGGAAGAGTAGGTGCCGGTGTCCTTGACTTGAAGATCTTCATCAGTATGTTGATTTTTTTTACGAAGATATAAGATGAACACTAACAAATTTATCATAACAGCACTCTCACAACCCATCGCTCCCAACATATATACCACATGGGATAACAAGCAGAACCCTGGACTTTTGTGCTCCCCAGCAAGCACAAATAATAAAGGCAAGAACCGAGAGCAGAACAAGGCACAGCACCCAGAAGAAGTCGATGATAGCAACAGCCAAGAGAGCGAGTACCAAGGCAGCCCAGCAGCAAGTGGAGATGAGAGCGAGGAGGCAGCAGAAGGCAAGAACATACTCACAACAGGTGAAGCAGAGAACGAGTGGAGTGGAATTGACGCCTCCGACAATGATGACTCATTCGCCCAGATTGGTCATTCGGTCATCAACCAGAAAAGATCTATTTCTCTCAAACACACCAAGCAACGTCCCTTGGCAGGCCACCCCAACACAACCTCAGGGAGATCTCGTAGCGTCTCTGATAGAACCTTACTTACTGGAAGTCAGCCACCAAAGGGTTTATCTCGAGCACAAGAAAGGCTTGCTCGGAATGGCCGCTTCTGGTCTCAGAGAGAAAAACAACGTGAGTCCTCTTATTCTGACAGGAATACAGTCAGTAAAACAATTTATAGGTCACAAAAACTATGGAATTCAAGTTGTCACAGTGAAAACCAGTACTGTCAATGCACAAGAAGGTGCGTAGAAGCTCAATGAACGATCTCCTCTTCTCACCCCCCCTCTTATCACTACTTGCAGCTGCTTCAACAAGTTACGCAGCCCCACCAAACCCTCCCGCCAATACATCTTCAAATTCTGCAGGCCACAGTGGTACCGTAAATTTAGGAAGTCCTTGTGAGTATTGTTTTCGTGCCCGGAAACTGAAACTGACTTCTTTCTTCCCAGTATTTCTTCCAGAAAGCGACGGCCACTCCACTGGGGACCTGATTGATAATGACCCTACGTTTTTCTTTCTACAACTACCTCCCAATGACCAGGGGGCAGGCCCTGAGTCACTGCAGATGACTGCCCAGGTGCCGTACTCGACCAACACCACCAACCCCAGCACCCACCCTTCTTCGAGTGGTGCCCCAGTGCCTGGAAGTCAGACCATCACTAGCACCGAAGATGAAACGGGTTGGAGCAGCTTGTCGTTCTCAGACAAGTACGTTCGTCGAGGCGGGTATCTTTATGCGAACATTTATGAGGCTTCATTCAAGCCATCGACCTTTAATGTCTAACTCTATCTAGTGCTCTTAATTAATACATGCTCGTTGAATTATTGAATAGATTCTCTACATTCTCTTCCTAATAACAGCTATATTGACCTTAATCTATACCATTATTCAGAACTCGCGACGTGATGCGATACGCGACGCGCGACGAGATATGCATCGCGTGACGCGCGACGTGATTCCGATTTTTTGTACGGAATTCATCCCATACAACCCTGCCCCGGCCGGCACGCTACGACACACACATCTCGCGTCTTTGAATCACCACGGTGCCCAGTTTTCGTCTCCCGTTTTCTGTGTGGGATAATGTCAAAATTATATCCGGTATGTCTCTGGATGTGAGTAGACGTGATTGCAAATTCCCAGTTATCCTGCACAGACTTATACATAAGCAACCACGAGGTATTCATAACCCCCCACTCGAGTTTCTCTCGGAAACGCGTCGTACTTGGATTCTGTCGACGTAATCTCCTTCTTGAGTCAGAATAATCTTTGTCCGCTGGGATATCCACATCCTTAGGTCAGCAAGCGCTTTCGAGTCGCGACCCAGATTGTGTGGCATGCCCTAGCAAAGGGATCCTCAGCTCGGCATCTCGATAAAGTTCGTCTAGAGAACGGGACGATTAATTGTCGAAGATAGGCAGTTTCGTATTGGAGGAATTCAGGGGGGACAAAGGTGACCCCTAGGAGACAGGAGGTGTCGTGATTTTCGCTACAAGTCTCTGTCTCAGGTAGCTGCGTTCTTCAACGTTGCGTTGTCGAACGCAGGTACGCCTTCCTCTATTTTGTATTATATATGTTGACTGATATTAAACGTTGCGTTGTTGAACGCAGACCAAAACCAGCCGTCTATTAAAACACTGCGTGAATACACGTTGTATCTACCTTCGTTATTAATACCCTCTCGACCGATGACCTCCGGAATTGGATTTCTGGACGCCTGATTGTCAACGAGGTGTGGAAGAATGATACTATCCCTCCCCCGCGCGTTCGCTTCTTTGGCATACCTGGATATCTATGACCTGGATATGGAACATCCAATCCCTCGGTCCCTTTTCCAGCCTTCCCCCAACATTGAAGGCATCCGGTGTATGACTATATCAATTGACTACGAAGCACCTGTTCTCGAATTCACAATCGCAATCAGCTACACTGGAACCCCGGACACATTTCAGGTAGACCTGGAAAACAACCCAGATGGTCTTTTTGGAGGAGTATGCATCGGCAAAGCAAAGCTCACGGGTATGGGCTCCTGAGTGACTCTCCGGCGCACAACGTGGCCTCGATTCCCCATATGCGACCACATCCCCATGTGTTTGCTCTGACAATGAGTGGTGAGCTCATTGCGCGTAGTACAACTGTTGGACGCAATAATTGGCTTGAGGTGTACCGATGGGCGGGGTGCTCTTCGACGGAACTCATGACTACGTCTATACTGGTACTCCTTCCGGTGAAGTTCGTGAGTAGTGGTCAATTCAAGCCATTCTGTGTACTGATGCGTGTCAAAGGGTCATCTTTATTTCATTGGAGAAGACCGCGTCATTTGTATGACTCCCGAGATTGAAATATATTGTCTACATCTTTCATTCCGTCTACAAGTCGGCCAAGATGCTGCAGCTGGAGGTGATGACTACAGGGACTGGGTACAACCCACATGGAAGTACACTGGTTTCTGTTCTCCCTCTCTCCCGCTCTCTCTTTCGACGGGACTACATATCGATCTATCACGCAGAATGAGAAGCATGACATTGTAGGAATATTTATTCCTCCCTTTGTGGAGGAACTACCTCATTTTATGTTTCAAGTGAAAGTAAGCTACCACCAGCCGAGAGGTGTTGGTTTGCGCAAGGGGTGTGTGTTGTCTAATGATATGCAGAATATCCGCAAGGAATGCATATTGTGGTGCATCAGCGGTGTCTTTTGATGAAGAGACAGGCCGCTGCGTTAGTGATATCAGCGAGAACGAATGGGGGCCATTCGTGTAGTTGATTTTTTTTGACTTGGGAAGAAGAATGCAAGTCCTACGGAATACTGTACATGTACCTGGTTCCAACTATCTCGCTGTGCGATTACTGCTTGCGATCAACTGCTATGGTCCAGGGTGAAACTCAGTAAACCCGGGTTTGGACTCAGGTACCCACAGTTGGATGTGGTGGAAATCATAATGCCATTATGATCACTTTCAACTCCTCAACTGGTCCCACCTTCCCCTCTCTTGTCCTCCCACATTAGGTCTTAACACACTTGTACCGTAAACCCTATTATTTACCAATACTACTTTATAAGACACTCATTATCCTCGAAGGGACTGTGGCCCTTGCCTAGCTACGTTACCCAGGCTTGCCCGTGTGCGCAAACTGGGATAGGAAAATATGGCTATGGCATGCTCAAACTTCACTGATGTATTTTTTGTTTGGTCAGGCACGTGCTTGAAGGTCACTCATAGAGGTACTCATGGTCTTCCAGTCTTTTCCGGATATCAAAGATACCCAACATATAGCAAGTATCTGTTCTCGAATTTCAGACTGATGATATGTGGTTGAATGGTAATGATATCAAGTTGATATTGTGGATTACGATGTCATTCTGAGTAATTCCCCCACAAGACAAGATCAACGGTTTGCTGTGTAAAACGAGAGGATAACGATTAACGAGCAGTGCAGTAATGCAACCCTGGGAGTCCATCCTCGGCCGGGTCACTTCGCCGTGACACACGCGTCTCGCGTCTTTGAATAGAATCACCATGGTGCTCGGCCTCTTACTCTCATTTTCCCCGTGGGATATACTCAGAACAATATATGGTAGGTCTCTGAGTATCAGCAGACACGATTGTTTGACTGAAAGTCATTAGCTATACTGCGCAAGTACATACATCAGCAACCCTTAGGCATTCATGACCTCCCACTGGAGGTTCTCTCGGAAATCGCGTCATGCTTAGATTTTGTCGACATAATATCATTTGGTCAGGTATGCTGTTGATTCTTGAACTTTGTCCACCGGGATACTCATATTTATCCTTCGATAGACCAGCAAGCGGCTGCGAGATGCAACCCAAGTCCGGATCGTGTGGCATACACTAGCAAAAGAGTACTCGGCTCGGCATTTCTATAATGTTCGGCCAGAGAACGGGACAATCGATACCATCATGACCGATGACCTCCGCAAATGGATTTCTCGTCGCCTGATTATCGACGAGATGTGGAAGAAGGACACAATTCCTCCCCCTCGTGTTCGCCTCCTCGATATACCTGGGGACAGGAGATGTTGGCAACTTTTTCCTGGAGGGCGCTGGCTTATCACGGGTCATCTAGATGGAACGGTCAATTTCTATGACTTGGATAAGGAAAACCCCGTCCGTCGGACTCCCTTTCAGCCTTCTCCTGCTACCAAAGACATCAAACATATGGCTATATCCATCAACCACGGGGCACCTGTTCTTGACTTCACAGTTGCGATCAGCTACTCTGGGGCTCTGAATGCATTTGATAATGACGTTGCTCATGATCCACGGGGTCTTCTTGGAGGAATGCGCGTCTGCAGTGCAAGACTCACTGGGTCGGGCCCCTCAGCAACTCTCACTCCGTACAACCTCGTCTCAGTTCCCAGTGTCCGACCACATGCTTATGTACACGCCATGGCAGTGAGCGGTGAGTTCATTGCGCGTATCACAACCGCCGAAAGATATCACTGGATTGAAATATATCAATGGACAAAGTGCTCATCAACAGAACTTGTGGCTGCATCTATAGCGGCGGATCTTGCGGCAAGAACTGTGAGTAATGTGTTCAACCCAAACGTATTCGTGTACTCATCCAATCGGAAGGGCCATATTTTCCTTATTGACAAGGACCGCGTCATTTGCGCGACGTCACACGTTGAGATGTACCGCCTACCCCCTTTGTCTCGTCTTCCAGTTGGTCAAGTGAAAACTAGTCAACAAGAACCCTGGGCAGCGCCTATATGGGAGTACTCTGGTCGGTGTTTTTCCTCAAGCACTCCCTCTCTCTCATTTGATGGAACCACCTATCGATTTGTGATGCACGATAGGCATGATATCGTAGGGATATCCATTCCCTCCTCTCCCGAGGATCCACCTTGTGTCATGTTTCGAGTTCCAATGGGTGCTTACCAGGTGAGGACCATTGGCTTGTACAAAGGATGTGCACTGTCCAAGAATATGCGCAATACACGCTTTGGCTATGACTGGGGGGGGGGTGATACCAGTACCAATTTCACCCGTGGTACATGTTGAAAGCAAAGCGTACGATGAGCATGCAGAGTAGTGTACGATAGGTAAAACACTTGCCTTGCTATTATGAGACGGTGGTTGGCTTGAAACTTAGTGGTGTTTGAGCTTTGTGAGAGCGAGTAGAATGAGCAGAGAGAGTTATCATAATTGGGCTATCTAAGAGTCCTTATATACCATAGAGGGTGCAGGGTAACTACACTACGCATACTACACTGACAAGTACATTGACGGATGCAGATGAATGCAATCGGAGAACTGTCAGCTATTCTATTGAACTAATAATAGATAGCATAATGGAAGCGTGCTGGTATCATTCCACACAGCCTCGTGTGATCAATGCTTCGATGGTCAACGTATGACCAGAGTCAATGATCCGGTCCGAGCGCCCATGACGGCGCTTATGCTGTCATGTGATGTGACATGTGATGAGAGCATGACTAGCGCTTATGCTGCTTTGTCAACACTCCCCTATGCTTGAAGTCGCATCTGCGAATAGCCGCGTGGACTGAGCGTCTAGGTATTTATATAGCGCTCCTTCAGTGCTGTTTGGTCTCAATAAATTCGAGCCTGTAGAAGTTGTCGCGGAAATATTTGAATTTGACTGCGCCAAGATTTTTGGTAAGAAGGTCTGCAGGATTCTGCGTACCGAGGATCTTCTCCAAGGCGACCTTTCTATCCATAACTACCTCCCTGATATAGTGGTAGTGAATGTCGATATGTTTTGACTGCTTTTCCACAGATTCGTTCTGTGCGAGGAATAGTGACCCCATATTGTCACCGCACAGTGGAAGGGAAGGTAGGATGAATCCAAGCTCCTCCATAAGTTGCTTGATCCATACTACTTGGCGGCTTGCGTCGGAAAGTGCCATATACTCGGCCTCTGTTGAGGACAACGCGACTGTCTTCTGCGCACGAGTAGTCCACGTGACCGCTGAAGAAGCGATCGAGACAAAATACCCGGTAGATGACCGTCTAGTGTTTGGGTCGGCTGCCCAATCAGAGTCACTGAAGGATATGATTCCTTCACCCTTTCCCCCATCTAGCGTGATCTGGTAGAGCCGGGTCGCATTCAGGTACCAAAGAACTTGATAAGCTCGATTCAGGTGTTCCTGAGTTGGGTTGTGGGCGTGTCGCGAGAGTTGCGTCACAGTGTAACTGATGTTGGGTCGTGTTCCGATCATAATGTACATGAGGGAGCCGATCACCTGTTGGAAGCGGAGTCGGATCGTTGGGTTAACCGGGTCCGGATTGGTGAGGGCTTGGTAGCCATCAGGGAGTGGAGTAGAAGCGGGTTTAGACGCTGTCATCTCAAACTTCTCCAAGACTTTCTGTAGGTAGTCTCACTGATCTAGATAAATCTTCCAGTTCTTTCGATCACGACGGATGCACATGCCAAGGAACTCATTACCAGATGTGTCCCTGCAATCCCATCGCTTCTTGAATTCCTCTTTCTTCTTTTTCAGAAGGGCAGGATCATTTCCCATAAATAGCACATCGTCGACATAGACTATAGCAATGACAAGTTTGCCAGTCTTACTGTCACGGTAAATATATACACCGGCATCGGATTTGCATTGCTTGAATCCTAGTTTGGTCATAGACGCGGATACTTCGCGCCACCAGGACAAGCCGGCTTGCTTAAGGCCATACAACGCTCGACGCAGTCTCCACACTTTCTTCTCTTGGCCAGGAATGATATGTCCTTCTGGCTGTTCCATATAGATCTCTTCATCCAGATGTCCGTATAAGTAGGCGGTTTTTACATCAACGCCTTCTATTTCCCAATCCTCTAAGGCCGCGAGGCCGAGGAGAAGGCGAGTACTTTCGTACCGGACCACAGGAGAGAATAGCTCGTCGAAGTCTATTCCCTCAATCTGGGAGAAACCTTTAGCCACTAGTCGAGCACAGTATCGTCCGTCCGACTTAGGCATATAGACCCAGCGATTTTTGATCGCTCGTCTCCCCTTGGGTAGATCAACTAATTCATATACTTGTCGATCTCTTAGCGCTTTAATCTCATCACCTTCAGCGCTTTCCCATTTTGTGCGTTCCTGAGCAGGTAGATGCTTCAGATTGCGATGCTGCTTCGGAATCCCGGGCTTCTCAATCACTTCTGCTGACTTTGCACAAAGAAAGTCGATCAAATCTTGCCCCCCTTCTTCCACTAGTTTAGCGATCAAGGCGTCTTCGTCCATGGGTTCTTCGGCATTTGCCGGTTCCTCATCTGGGAAGAGAGGTAAGAACCCTTGCTCGACATGCTGCCTATACATATTAGCGCGTCTTTCCGCGATTTGTTCTGGCGCAAGGTCTTGAGCAGGTGGACGTGCACCATGCCATTGGAAAGCACGGTGGTGCACGAGTCGCTCTTGTGGAGGAACCCATTCACCTTTGCGTCCGTAGTCGCGGATGATGTGAGACGGGATTCTCCTTTCGCCGTACACGTTGCCAGGACGCAATGGTGGTTGCGAAACACGCGAAGATCTGCGTGGTTCCTGGGGCCGAGGTTCTGGCACACGATCCGGAGTTTGCCGGTCGTTCAACGGAGGCTGAGGAGCAGGAGGGGGATCTCTTGGTGGAGATCTCGGAGGCGATCCCGGCGCAGGCGGAGTAGGTTCGCGCGCCGGTGGCAGAGGAGCATTAGGATGTGCTGGAGGCTGAGGCACAGGCGGAACTGGGATGTTCAATGGCACTGCACCAGTAGCGGGGAATTCCGGTGGTGGGGGAGGGTCGTTGTTGGAACTATTTCCGTCATCATTGCGTAATGACGGAGGAAGACGTGGAATACTGCCACGCTCTATCGCCTCTTTACGGCAGGTTGCATCTACTGGCTTCTTAGGGAACCAATCCTCGTCGAAAATGGTGGTGGGTGATTCAAAAATCACATTACCTTCTGTGTGACGCATGAATTTATAATTAGCATTGCCACTATAGCCAATGAAAAGCATCGGCTCCGAGTGCGGGCTAAGTTTAGACTTTCGCTTCTCAGGTGGCATAAACACAAAAGCACCACAGCCAAACACTTTTAGTCATTGCAGATCCGGTTTAATTCTGGTCCTGACTTCCTGGGGCGTCTGCCAATTTAGTCGGCGCATCGGTGTGCGATTATAGAGGTATACCGCGGTTTGAACAGCGAATTCCCAGTAGGATTCCGGGAAGTTTGCGTGTAATCGCATCGCTTCGCTCTTTTCGCGTATAGTGCGGTTAAACCGCTCCGCACAACCGTTCTGCTGATGAATATGGGGAGCAGACGTCATATGTTCGATACCCTGTTGTGAGAGGAATTTCTTAAACGCCTCGGATGAATATTCACCTCCATTATCAGTATGAAGGCGTTTAACCTTGCCATATGCGTTTTCCACGGTTGCCGCAAAATTCACAAAAGCAATTAATGCTTCTGATTTGTGGCGGAGGAACGCTACAATCGCATGGCCGGTATATTCGTCAACAAAGGTTATCACCCACTTGTACTTGTGGTATGAAAGGGTAGGAAATTCCATGAGGTCGGAGTGAACAACCTCAAGATAACGTTTCGCGGTCAATTTGACAGGCGGAAAACGTTTCTGGTGCTGCTTACCAAGAGCGCACCCCTCACAAACATTGGTACCCCTGGGAGTAAAAGGTGCAACGCCTCGTGTGTGGTCTCGGACTTTTTGGAGGACGTCGTGTGACAGATGTCCAAGTCAACGGTGCCAGAGATCGTAAGTCGAGGCATCAAGGGTTACAGACATTCCATATGCGCGATTATTCATGACACGCGTATGTACATAATGGATAGTCCCACCAGGTTGGCAGGGAACAGCTTCCATGTAACCATTGCCTCGAGGCGTAAAGAGGCTCATCCTTCTTTGTGTGGCTTCAACTTTCAAGCCTTCAGCTAGGAATGTGCCGAGCGAAAGGAGCCGTGATACAAACTTGGGAACATAGTAGACTGGCCAAATATGGCTTATCTTCTTTTTCCCGTTCACATGATGCTGCACGATGACTGTACCTCGACCTTTGATAGGGAGCCTTTTGGACGCAGTGGTTACAAATCCATATTCAACCAATTGGTCTAACTGCGTAAAGTCGTCTAAATATGGCGTGAAGTGCCGCAAGGCACCAGAATCTAACAGCCATAGAGCATCCGTCCTGTTTCCATAGGACGCTTCCATTGCAGTGCAGTCTATGCACGATGCAATCTCACATTTCACACTCTCAGGTTCTGAACTCGACGCGGGGGGAACAGAATCGTGTTCGGCCATCAAGGCCAGCGGAGCAGTACAATCATAGCTATTATAATATACATGGTTCATAATGAAGTCCGTAATCTCCGACATCACCGCCTGGCACTCTAGTCGCACATGGGAGGAGGAGAGGGTGAGCGACACCCGAGACTGAGAACACATGTTAGCTGATGATTCTGAGATGGAAATGGGTGGTACGTACGAATATGAGTCGCTCCCGTAAGGAGTACCCAGCGAGACGGCGTCATCATCCAACTCCATTGGAGTGATGAGGGGCAATGGAGGACAAGGGGACGTCGACTGCCAGAAGGTGGTGTCGAACCCATCTTGGGGAGGCGAGGTGTCTCTCTCGAGCCTCTGTCCCATCCTCTTCGCATAGCGCTTGACAGCGCGATGCTTGGCCTGCTGATAGGCCGTCTTTCCTCGCAGATGCCCTTCAGGCGGCATCTCCCATGCAGAGTCAGTTGCGGCAAATGCAGCCGGAGAGGATTCGGCCTCACTCATTCGAGCGAGAAGGGTACGAGTCGAGGGGGGAGCGGAATGTTTGGCAATCATGGCGAAGGCTGAAGAAGATACAGTCGCGGCATTTGTGACCGGAGCGATTGAACTATGTCCCGGCTGGACAAAAGGGTCGGCACCTGATGGTGTGCCCGGGCCGGTGGCTGCTGCTGCAGCAATCGCTGCCTTCTTCTTCCTTCCGCCGCGGTGGCCACGCTTCTTCTGATCTTTGTTTTGACCAGACTGGTTATTCTGGGGCGGCAGCTGCTGGTTCTGCTGCTGCTGCGAATGCGGCTGCCCTTGCTGTTGGCGGCCACCTCCAGAATTATTATTATTACCGCCTTGTTGGCGGTTCCAGTTGGGGTTTTGTCCGTGATTACGGACCCCTGAGAAGCGGGCGGCGTTGGCGTGCGCTTGTTGCGCATTGTCATATGCCTGACGGACGGCGGCGGCGATGATCCCTATGCTAAGGGATTGGACGGATTGGGAGTACTCGAAGGTTAACCGTTGTTTGACATGATCCCATGCGGGCGGGATCTGCTGGATGAGCCAGCACGCTTGGACGGCTTCGTCAATGTCGAGATTATTTGCGGATAGCGCATTAATCTTATTGACCCAGGCGGCGATCTCTGTGGTGGGATCAGCTGTGCCGGAGAAATGGAAGTCCTGTAACCAAGCGATGTTCTGGAAAACGGAGGTGACTGTGAAGCCACCAAAATGGGTCCTGAGATTTTCCCAGAGCTCTCGACTCGTGTTGAAGGAGTGTCTTCTGATCTCCTTCCCGAGCTGTTGTGTGATTGCCGAGATGGTGTTTCGATCAACCATGTCCCATTCATTCTGCATGGCTACCTGCACTGGTGTAAGCGCGGGGCCAGCAGCGACTGCAGGAGTGTTTCTGACAGCCGGAACAGCGGGAGTGGGATTGGGGTGGCGCGTAATGGTACCGCGCATCACAGCTCCAAGGGTGACCATGCCCAAGTTGGGGCAAGTCATGGTGAGACGGTCGAGGTATCCTCCAACGTCGTATTGCCACTTGTCGTAGTCGATGGCGCCATTGAGAATGGGGAGGTTGGCAATGACAGTTGAGGCCATTGTGATCTGCATAAAGCAAGGTTCGTAAGCATCAAGTTGTGAGCGAATGAACGCTTTCCAACGAGCTATGAACCGCCGGTGTCGTACGACCAAGGGCAAGCGAATTGGGGACAGGTGAACTTGTCTGATCCGAGCCCAAAGGACGATCATCACCGTGTCAACAAGGCTATTCAGTGTACCCTCGACGTGCGGGGATCGCAGTGCAGCGTGAGCCAAAGGCTGGACACGCACATGCAGGTTCGCATATCATACAGGCTAACCGGGGCCCATAACCTGTTGAAAGCAAAGCATACAACGAGCACGCAGAGTAGTGTACGATAGGTAAAACACTTGCCTTGCTATTATGAGACGGTGGTTGGCTTGAAACTTAGTGGTGTTTGAGCTTTGTGAGAGCGAGTAGAATGAGCAGAGAGAGTTATCATAATTGGGCTATCTAAGAGTCCTTATATACCATAGAGGGTGCAGGGTAACTACACTACGCATACTACACTGACAAGTACATTGACGGATGCAGATGAATGCAATCGGAGAACTGTCAGCTATTCTATTGAACTAATAATAGATAGCATAATGGAAGCGTGCTGGTATCATTCCACACAGCCTCGTGTGATCAATGCTTCGATGGTCAACGTATGACCAGAGTCAATGATCCGGTCCGAGCGCCCGTGACGGCACTTATGCTGTCATGTGATGTGACATGTGACGAGAGCATGACTAGCGCTTATGCTGCTTTGTCAACAGTACAAATGATGACTGGTATGACCTGGTGGATTTATGTTTTGACGAAGAGACAGGCTGCTGTGTCACCTATGAGATGGATCAGTCAACTCAGTCAACTCAGTCAACTCATGTCATTGATTTTTTGTGTCATGAATGGCAATAAAGGTTCTGTTACAATATGCTCTAGGTAGCTGATAACTAATTCCTGAACATCTATCCAGATGCAATGACCTTGTGGTGACAATCAATTTGACCCCCCTTTTTGAACATGATGATATCTCCATATTTGTTTTTGAGTGCTTTGTAGTTCAAATTCTCTCGCCCCCCGATCAGATTTAGATGCACTCTGAAGCCATCCTCTATCTCAAATGACTTCCTATCAGTGAACACTCACAGTATCAATTTAGATTTGCATATAGTTCTGTGTCTCTGAGAAAAGCAATTATTATGCAAGATGAGTAGACGTGGCATGTTGGCAAAATTGTTTGATTGTTAACCCCCAAAGAAGTGAGAAAGCAATCGTGGGAGGCTGAAGTTCATTTGAACAAAGATGTACAAGTATGCAGACACATCTAGACCTGCCTATGATCATTTGAACAACAAAATACCAGCACCATACACACAGGGTGCCAGCAACAATAAGATGCTCTGTCATTACATACCTCGTGCTGATCCTGCACTACCGCCCTACCCAATGTATGCACTACATTCGTGACAGGGGGAAACAGTGGGCCTGATTTTGATGAATAAGGTGTGAAATGCGACCTGTCACAATGTTGCAAACGTGTTTTGTTTTCTCTCACTTCTACAGGATGCTATCATGAAGATATGTGGTATGTATCAGTCTATCAGTAGACATAACGGATAAACTCAAAGCCATTAGCTACCCTGTGCCAGTAGTCACATTAACAATCCCCCTGGGCATTCATGACCTCCCACCCGAACTTCTCTCAGAGATTGTGCAATATGTGTCTTAATTACTTGTTCAGCCGCTTGCGATGAAGGAGTGGATATATAGGACGTTGGCAAGTACAAGTACGGCAAAGTTGTGACCTTAGAAGTTGGGAATAATGCTTGCTCTTCTCGCAGTTTGCATCATCCCGGAAGATCACTCGCAGTCGCAGGGGTACTCACGATCATCTTGTCTTCCCCGAGCGTAACAAAGGTATCGATGTGATCATCAGGAACCACAGGATTAGTTCAACTCATATGAAAGTATTCAGATTGCGATCCTGGCTCAAGTATTCTCTCCCTCACATTTGACGGAACCACACATTGATTTTCGTGATGGCTTGTGTTGCGGTTTGAATGGGAATGCCGAGTGAGCCGCATTCGTCGACAAATCAATGAACAGCAAGACCAAAGTGAAATAATCATCAAACTCAAGCCTCTGGCCTCAGTGCTCAGAGCGCTCAACTTCAGCACATTCGTCATCCAGCGTCTGCCCATATTTGGGCCCGACTCACCAAATGCCCTTCTTTTACTTCCTTCTCATGGCCACCAACACCTTCCCAAGGCAGAAAACCCGACCTTTACCTCCCATACCAGTTTCTTCCAACGCATTGGCCCAGCGTGAAACACAGGAGGATTTCTCATGGCATTCCCCATCTCATAACCAATCGCAGGAAAGTGTCGTCACAATTGCATCCGTTGATACGATCCAGACGGTGCTCCCTGCTTACTCCAGCACTCTCAACCTCACCTCCACCATTGATGGTAGCGCTGCTATCCTCCCTAACAGATCAAGCTACGCACCGCCGGTAGCGACAGGTAACTATGACCCCCCACAATACGAATACCTTCTCCCGCCTACCCCCGAGACCCCAACAACACCGGCGGGCACGGCGTTAGTGCCAGAGAGGGTTGGTGAAAGCAGTGTTATTCCACAACAACGGCAACGGTCAAGTTTCGCTCAGCATCGACTCTACCTGAAGAAAAATGGCGCCGAGGAGCCATGGGCAACACTCAAATTAATGAGCCGAGCGCCCTTGCCGAATTCGAAACGGGGGACACCGAGATTCATTGGTGGTGATCTTGTGAAAGGGGTTTTAGAGTTGGAATTGGATAGTCCGATGACCGTCCAGAGTATCTGTCTGAGCGTGAGTTGGATGAATATCGTTGTGTACGACTATTTATTGATCAGGTTTCTAGGTGAAAGGCAAACTGATGGCTCGTTCCGCAGAGTGGTCGTCCTTTGATCATTGGGACTACGTTTTCCTGGAGCAGCCTCACGAATTATACTCAAAGAAGGTGCACGGGGATCCTGGCAATTGGGGACAGTGCTACACCTCGAGAAATAAAAAATCAGACGGGAAGCTTCAAGGAACGTATCGTATTCCATTCTCCTTCGCCTTCCCAACAGGGTCTGCAGCGGGCAGGAGTCCGTTCTCTACCCTGACGTACGAGTTACCACCATCTCACACAGAAAGGGATTCCAATGTGACTGTGATATATGAGTTAGGTTTGACTGTTAGGCACGGGAAGCTGAAGATGGATAGCAGGTACGCTGGGGCTTCCAGGTCTTCGCAACTGATTTTCATTCACGCAGAGCGAGCACAAATGTGATTTACACGCCGAAGATCATAGCACCGCCTGCTTCCGACGGGCGGCAAGCGGCATATTCAGAAGGAACCTTCCTTCCAGGACCAGGACGCGACCCTGAAGGATGGCATGCTGCCTCTCCGGTGACTGTTTCAGGCAGACTTCAGGATCGTGTAACACAAGTTTCTTGTCTCGTTCGTCTTTCCCTTCTATCCGGTGATCTTCTTTCTCAGCACATCACCCATAGCTTTATGTAGCAAATCCTGTGAGTAAATGTCATAGCTCAGGATAGCAATCCTTCAGGATTGACACTGGATAAAGCTCTGTTATACCCGTGGTACCGTCCTCCCATGCTGTCTCGCGCTTTCGGGCATCGATTCTGATTTACTTGAACGCCTGGCCTCTCCAAAATTAATTGACGTTCGACTGAATCGATCCATCAAATTTTATAAGAGCGGTGACCAACCTTCAAGTCCTTCTAATTGGGATCATACAGGTCAGGCGGAAGTAGAGGTGGAAATTATGGGTACGGCAGTGTGGTGGAAGCCACCAAAGTCCGATAAACCCGAGGATAGTAGTATCCGTTGGCTGGAAGGAGAGATTCACCTCTCAAGGGATCTTCATCCTTCCTCCCAACATCCACGCTTTAGCATTGAGGTACGCACCGTGCAACTGGGATGCTCTCCTTTATTGATGAAATGATAGTATCACGTTGAGATGATGCCTTTCCTGTCTCACAGCTTCGACGTTGGTGTTCAAAGTAGGCATCGACATCCGCTGATCAGTCAGCCCGTGAAGATTGCTATGTTTCACCAGTACGGTCCGGTACCCGTTGCGTTCACGTCAAGGGATACAGCCGGAGAGGAGGTCCGAAGGCGCATTCACACAGCCGAGAAAACCATCTATGACCAGGTGGAACTTATGACAATCAATTCTGGGCCGCTTCTATAGGGTTTCTATAGTCGTGCATTATATTTATCCTCTGTGGTGATTTCTTTCTGTTGATCGAGTCGGTGCTTAGCGATGGATTTGTAGGATGAGCGCGTAAGCTATACGTTTCATTTCTCAAAAGCTACGGGCACTCGTTCCTGAGTTTGAATGTATTAGTAGTACCCTGTATCGTGACCTTCGGCGTATCTTTTTTGTATCCCCCTTGCTCAGGATAATATTCATCATATTCGGCTGATATTGCCATTCCATATGACATGCCGCCCTATGCTATATGCTAGGATATTGTTTGTGTCACGTATACAAAATAGTACAGGGAGCGAGCCCTGATATACCTGCTAGCTGGCCCAGCCAACAGAGTGATTACTCCTGGTGACATAAGCTGAGGAATTCGAGGAATCATCAACCAAAGGGTTAGTGCAACACATAGTATATATGGCTGTCTATGCTTCCAGGTGTAGTAGGGACCCTTTTGATATCATTTAGGGACGATGTAAATTTGAAAGCCAGAAGTGGAACCAGAGCAGCACTTTGTTGCATAGTGAAGTATGATACAAAAAGGTTTCATAGTGTAGCAATTGTGTTGAATGGAAAATCGACTACTCGAATGCAACCAACGCCCATGAATCTAACACGGCAGCCTGACCCTTCGTCGAATTGCATTGTTGAACCTTGCATGTCCAAGTTCCCTTCACGACGAACAACTTGGGAAGCAGTGTCATTGTCCCATTCATAACTAAACCGAACTCTCTGTATATCATCAGACAAGGCATATGCCTTGTACAGGCTGACCATTCTAGATCCCACAGAACCGAGACACATTCGAAACATGGTATAGGGTTTCTCTTCGAGAGCGGAGGGGATCAGTATCCCAACAATCATATCATCATCTTGCACCACCAGACGATGTGCGGTACCATCAAAGCAGAAGAAGGGGGTAGTCCCACTGCTGCCAGGATATACCCACATGGGATCGGTGATAGCATCGTCACTATATCGTCCAACTGCAGGGTCCCAATCGATCGCGAGGCGGGTTAGAGGAGGTATACGGTACATCTTGACAGAATGATTCACGTGAACGACGCGATCCTTGCCAGCAAGGTAGATATGCCCCTGCATTCTATGTTAGCCCAAGAGTGAGAATACACAGTGTCACGCACGGATTGCATGTCCCCCCTTATGCGCACGGACGCAAAGAAGAGTTCCTTCGACGAGCACTTCGTCCATTGAAACACCTCGATGCAATGGTTCCATCTCACCTTGACAGCACGAGCAACTATCTCACCGTCGATGGCAATTGCACGGACGAGGGACTTTGGTTTGATGTTTGGTATGGACGCAACACTGCTAGCGGCAAGGGTACCTGATGAGCCTGCACCAACAAGCCTTGCCTTGCTGATATGTATGCCTCCAAGGAGACCAAGTGGGTCCTTGTGGTCTCGCTGAATCCAGGCTGAAATCCCGGAATAGATAGTTGCGATCGTGAATTCAAGAACGGGAGCCTTGTGGTCTATTGATGTGGCTATGAAATGGATGGCTTTCACAGTAGGAGAAGGCTCGAGAAGGGTGCGAGGAACTGGTTTGTTAGCGTTGAGATCATAGAAGTTCAGAGTCCCATCTACGAGGCCCGTGAGGAACCAACGCGCTCCAGGAAGGAGTCGCCAGCATAGGGTACCTTTGGGTATATCAAGGTTGCGAGTACGCGGAGGAGGTATTATATCTTCTTTCCACATCTGGTCCAGTATAAGTCGACGGGAAACCCAGCTTTGAAGGTCGTCGGTCGTCAGAGTGTCGATGGTCCCATGCTCCGGACGAACATTGTAAAAGTGTCGAGCCGAATACTTGGCTGCCAGGGCGTACCATACAACTCGGGCCTGGGTTGCTGCCCGAAAGGTTTTGGTCACCTTACGAATGTATGACCATACAGGTTACTCCGTGCATAAACTACAACAGCGTACCTGACCAAAAGACAGTACGTCGATGAAATCCAAGTGTAACGCGATTTCTGAGATGAGTTCGAGTGGGAGGTCATGAATGCTGATGAGTGATGTATAAATGTGCGCTGAAAAGCTGGTGGGTTTGAGTGAGTTTTCTGTGCCCAGCAAGAGCGAGACACTTGCTGCTGCATATTATTATGAGGATTTCCCATGCAGGGAACGAGAGAAGGAAGTTGAGCACGATGCAGGATGAAGACGCGTTTGTTACAGTGTGACAGCCAATTTGTGCAGCTCCGATATCGCTATGGGATGCCGCCCATGCTGTAAGTTTAGGTTATTGTTTCTATCGTCTCGTACTTATACCCGAAAACACCACGAGGAGCGAGCCCTGATAGCAGGCTAAGCCATACTAGTCAGTAGGTGACGGTAGTCATAGTAAGTTCGGAAATTGCCTTGGTGGTGCAAGTCATCGATTGAAAACCTTACGTCATTGCTCTATCTGTGGAAGGGCCCCTTAGAGAACTCGGACATGACAAAATTTCCAATGGCTCAACCTTTCCCCTCAACGTCCACCATGCCCACTCCTCCCCTCGACCCTGCCGTTGTTCTCAAAATCGATAGCTACCTCAGACCGCATATACCAGCTATCATTCAGCGCTACAATAGCTACAAGCGATGGAAAGACGCCTTTGAGCTGCACGAAGGCGGCTACGACAAATTCACGCGCGGCTATGAGAAGTTCGGGCTCAATGTCGGCTCAAACAACGAGGTCATCTATAGGGAGTGGGCTCCAAATGCGAAAGAGGCTTATCTTATTGGAGAATTCAGTCAGTTGTTGCCATGCTCAATGTTGATCG
>QFDT01000848.1:0-13884 GCA_003315915.1 Macrolepiota dolichaula | reverse complement strand
AAAAAAAAAAAAAAACACAACAAATAACACCCAGTAGTGTTCATGTCAAGAACCATGAACCCGGCAGAAAGGAACTACAAAATCTACAACAAGGAATTACTTGCTATTATGGAAGGTCTCAAGAGGTGGAAGCAATATCTACTGGAAGCCAAGGAACCATTTGAAATCTGGACGGACCACAAAAACCTGAAGTACTACAAGGAACCCCAGAAACTCAATGGACGACAAGCCCAATGGTACCTCAGATTACAAGACTACAACTTCACGCTCAGGCACATCCCAGGAAAGACTAACACCAAAGTGAATATCCTATCCAGGAGATTACAAGGAGATGGAGAACCCAAACCAAAGGTCACCATGTTAAAGGAGAACATATTCATCAGAAGAACCAGAAATGAACACCTGACACCGCCCATACAAATGTTCTGAACTGAAAGCTACAGGATTACCCCAAAAGAAGAATGGTGCGTGGAAATAAGAAAAGGTTGGCTTGACGGACAAGTATACAAATGGGTAAAAGAAGAGCCACTGCACACGACTACAACGGACGGAATAACATACCGAGACAATTGCATATGCATACCCACAAACACAAACCTTCAAGAAAAGATCCTTGCAGAACACCACAATCCACCCAACATTGGACATCCAGGACAAAAGAGGATGCTAGACCTTCTCAAGAGGTTGTACTACTGGACCGCAATAAAAAGAGACATACAGAAATTCATGGAAGGATGTGACAGCTGCCAAAGAAACAAGGTGCTATGCCACAAGAAGACAACCCTGTTACACCCCATACCTCCGGCAGAAGGACCATGGACCAAAATCACAGTCAACATGATTGGACCACTACCAATTTTGGTAGTAGTCAACAGATTCTCCAAGATGATCCAACTTATCACAACCACAACCACCCTAAGTTCAAAGGGACTAGCAGAACTATACAGGGATCACATTTGGAAACTACACAGTGTCCCAAACGTAATCATCAGTGACAGAGGACCACAGTTTTTTTTTTTTTTTTTTTTCCAAGTTTATTGTATAATAGACTAGCTACATACAAACGGGCATGCGATAGCAGTCCAAAGTATCAAAACAGAAACAAACATAACTCAAATCCAAGATAAATGACAGACTATGAGGAGTGAGCCGGGTTGAGCGGAGCAAGACGAGGCAAAGCGACAGGTACAAACTTTTAGGTATGTACAGAATTTGAATGATAGAAGTGGTAGCAGTTGCAATAACAAAGTGAAAGCTAACAAACAGAAACAACAAAGAATAGGAAGTGGATCCAGGAATGGGGAGGAGGCAGAAGAAGGGTTTGCTAATCCCCTATAATGTCCACCAGAGAATAAGAAGAGTTAGAGAAATACTAACCATAAGTCAATGTCCAATGCTTTCTAGTGCACATCTTTGACATAGTTTTGTTGCTGTTCCCTTCTCCTCAAGGCTCAGTTGCATATTACTTCTCTTCATTGAGGGTCATCTCTGTCAGGGGGAAATGCAAATGTGAGTGAATTGTCCTCCAAGAAATGTATCAGCCACACTAAGCTGTCGTAGCACCCATTTGAGTATAGCCACTTGTACCGTGGGCACTCTTGGATAATATGGTCACGAGTTTCCAACGGATGACCGTATGGACACGAGACCGGGGCATCAGGGAAAAAGCACTGTTGGTAGGTTCTGATAGGCGCATGGTTTGTGATGCAGCATGTTAGTCATGCAGCTAGGGATGGCGTCATGTCTTGCATGAGCTACAAGCCGCCATGCGTGTATGTTGGGAGGATGGGGTTGTCGCTCGCATCTTGCATGTCGAGGAAGTTGTTATCTTGGTATTTGGTGTCATTACTGGTGTGACGGTGTTGCCACAACCAGATAAACCGGTTGGTCCATGCTTTGCGTATGAATCCAAGTGAGTGACAAGCCATGCTAGGTATACATGGGACTTGGAGGGATTTTGCCAGCTTGTGTGCGGCATGTTGGATTGACAATTTTGCAGATGATGGGATGTCCCAGAATGTGATGTGATGGGAGGGAGATAGAGAGAGCCACTGATGGAGGGGTTTGGCAATAGCAAGAGCATCTTGATGTGCACTATGAGCGCTGTAATCAAACAGATGTTTAGCACACAAAAGGGAGTCAGTAAAGATAGAGATGTGAGTAATATTATGATGAGAGGAATGTGCAATATCAGAAGAAAAGGAAAAGGCAGAAAAGAGACCAATTCTGAGAGCATAGGATTCAGCGTCCAAGGACAGTACATTACTGCACGGAACAACAGAGGAGTTAATAGGAGAAGAAAGAGAGGAATCAAAAAGAAGAAAAGCTGAAGTGGCAGAAAGGGAATAAGGGTTGAAGCCGTTACTGTACATACCACTGTTAGGGTAAACTGGACATGAGCCATCCGTTGAAAGAAGAAGAGATGAAGAAAATAGAAGCGCACTATTGCAAGCCTTGCTAGCCTCTGAGAGGTGTTGGTGTACAGCTTGTGGATCGTCATCAGATGCGCGTGGACAAGGTTTGAAGAAAATTTGAGAAGAAGAAGAAAGAGAAGAAGAGAAATGATCTACTACTCTGTTACCGGGTCTGGCTTGGGGGTCCAAGCATTTGAAATTGTCAGTGACATCTACACTTTTGCGCATAAAGTCAAGGACAGGGGAGTTGAATTTGGCAGTGGCAATCTCTTCATCGCATGTGAGGATGTGGAGAGGGTGGTTGTGTGGGAGGGTTCAGAATCGGATGCCATAATGTTTGGTAAGTTTTTTGAGGTGGTATTGAAGAGGGATAAGGCCCACTATTGATTTAGCAGCGCCTCAGGGAGTTGTACAGAACGCGCTGGTGATCCATATGGATGCCGAGCGCTGAGTTTTGTTGAGTTGGTCAATGAGCACCTTGTTGTGGGCACCATTATAATACCACAGTTTGAGGCCATATGTCATCACAGGGACAACACATGATCTGTATAAAAGACATTTTTGCAGAGGGAGTAGACCTCGTACCGAGTTGCTGAGTATATGTAAGCACTTGACGGTTGACAACAACTTGGTTGCATAATATCACATGTGTTCTTTAAAGGTGAGCGCTTGGTCAAAATAGAAACCGAGATACCGGATAAAGCACTTTGGTGTGAGCATTAAAGTCGTGTCGTCCGCATGTTTGAGCATTATGTTGGGGTTGGGTTTGGCCCAAGGTCGATTGGAGAAATGGAAGACCTCGCTCTTATCATGTTCAAGAACGAGGCCCATGGAGGTGATGAATGAGGAGCAGGCAGAATAAACCTGTGAAAGTAGAGATGCGTTAGTAGTAAAATTGTTTGACTGTACAATGATGAGACCGTTGTCCACAAATGAAAGTATTTTACAATGGGGGTCCGTAGCAAAATGATACATGAAAGGGAAGAGGAAAAGAGAGGTAAGAATAGGAGATGGAGCGGAGCCTTGGCCAACGCCAACAGAGGCTGGGAATTTTGGTGATGAAAAAGAGTTCCACAAATAAGAAGTGAATTGGTTTGATAAATAATCTGAAAAGAAAGAAATCAGACAAGAAGGGAATCTGTGTCTGTCCAGAATTTGGGTGAGAAGAGAGTGATTAACTGAGGGAAAGAATTGTGCAATGTCAAAAGTGAGAATACTTGTTTTAAGTCCCTGTTTCCAACCCTTGCAGACTTTATGTGTGATATAAACACCTGCGTCTTCTGTGAAACTCTGGATAATTCCACCAAATTGCAGGGTATGAATGAGGTCAAGGCGAGATGCGTCAAATTGCATGCACATTGAAATAACTTTTTCGATAAGTTTCCCAAGGGTGTTGAGGACAATTGGGCGGAACATTTTTGGGGTGGTGTAATGAGGTTTACCCGGCTTAGGAATAATTACCGAGGTGGAATCTTTGAAGTAAGATGGCCAAATTGAATTGGTAATGCATCTGTTGGCAAAAGCATGCATGTTGTTTAGTGCTGGGGCTGACATAAAAATAGTCTTGAGATGATGCCAGGATAGATGATCTGGGCCAGGGAATGATGTATTGGAGCATGGGTTTAGTGTGTCTTCAAGTTCACGTGTTGATATTGGATCCCATGCACGTGTTGGTTGGGCTGGTAGATGTAGCGCTGTGTCTAGGTCGACTGGTTGATTAGCTGCTGAATTGTATGTACTGTCAAGTCCCGTCCACAGTTGGTTGAGGTTGTCGCATGGTTGGTTCTTGTAGAGTATAGATTGAACCGGTGGTAGGTTGCGATCTTTGGCTCAACTCATGAGGTCCCAAGGTTGCTGTTTGTCAATTGAAGTTTCCTGGATTTTCTCATCAAAGAACTCCCTCTTCACCTTCCTACACACCCTTCTAAAACTCATCCACCTCACCTTACACCTCCTCTCCTTGTACCTATCCAGGGTCTCTCTGCATTCCTCCGTCCACCATGGCTTAGAGTGCGAAGTGATCCTCATCTTCTTCGCGTTGTTTACCCAAGCGTCTTCTACCTGTGCCTTCAGATCTGCCGTGTATTCCTCCACAGTTGTATTGGAGTCAAAAGTCGGTGGGGGCCTTTCTAAGAACGTTTGGATATGCTCTAGGAACTTACGTTCTTCCTTTGAATCCTTGGTTATGCCCATTTTCTTTATAACTGGCATGACCGGCTTTATCTTGACTTTGATCCACAACGGGGCGTTGTTATGGTTTACCTAGAGGGCACCACAAGGATGGCCGCTAGGCTAGTCAACACTGAAGGATCACTTCAACGATCACCTTTGGCTGACAACACTAGTTGTCCTGGAGTACTGAACAGAGAGTGATATCTTCTGCTGTTGACAAACAGAAGAACGCTAAGCTCACTCAAGGGAATACAACAACAAGTTATATTCGAGAGAGAGAGAGCAAGAGAGGACAAGAGCAAAGAGGAAAACAAACAAAAAGGTTGAAGCTGAAGCTTCAACTACAGAATAGTCCATTATTTATACAGTTTGAGATACTTCTGTTTTTACTATTTTGTCCATTGCTAATTAAGATGAAACACTACTGACAGGATTGGAAGGGACGTCGGAACAAGATGGCATTCCGGGAATGGAAGCTTGTTGTGAAATGGAAGATGATGGATCTACGGAATCCGTACTATCGGAGTTTTCTTGATCCAAAGGTGATGGCGATGTGGAGAAGTGGCTAATAGTAAGATTGACAGGGGAGTCGGTCCGGTGGAGGTTGTAGGGTCGGCCCATCAGGTACGGGTGGGTGAAGGACGTATCTCTGACGATCTGCCTCCATCCGTAGTTGCCGGTTCCGGTGAGTGCGGGCCGAGCGATTGTGGTCTCGTAGAGTCCGTGCCGATAGATATGGATAAAGGGGGAGTTATCCCATACTTGGTGGAGGTGGTGGTTGAGGTACTGGGACTCGTACCGAGGGGGTGGAGGGGTTCCATGTGGAGAGGTAGATCGGCCCGGTACTTCTTCGTAGTTCGGAATGTCGAGAAGCTCGAGGCGCCACTTGTATAGCCAATGCAGGGGGTTCGTCGTTGAGACCATAACACTATGTCTTTGGCTGTGGCAGTCTTTGAGCAAGGTGATAGAATTATCCCCTTTGTAAGTCCATGGTCCACTATGGACAAAATAGAATTGAAGTTGTTGGACAGGGGGAGGTCAGTAATGAGGTCCATCAAGATCTGGGCAAAGGGTCGCGTTGATTTAGGTCTAGGGATAGGTTGCAGGGGCGGTTTAGTGGGGCAACAGTTAATCTTGAACTGTTGACATTTTGGGCATCCAGTGATGTAGTGCCATACGTAATCCTTGATTCCTGGCCAATAGACAAACTGTTGGAGTTTGTGGAGTGTTTTGGCAATTCCAGGGTGGCCGGCAGTTGGAGCATCATGTATCCATTGCAGGAGGCAACGTTTTGGGAGAGTAATGTTGGGAATGAGTATTCTCCCAGTGCTGTGGGGAATAGGATTGTCTGGGGTGTTGTCTAATTTTGGATCAATCATTTCCCTATTGTTCTTGACATCATCAAGATCTTGCTGATTGAGAATGGAGATCTGCTCCACTGAATTGACTATTAGGGATTCATCAAAGACGGTTACATTCTGATTGTCTTTTTTGTCAGGATGATGATCCGGTCATTGGGATAATGCATCAGTGGGGCCATTCTTCTTTCCAGGAATGTGTTTGATCTTGAGATTAGGTTTGAAACATTCCATGTAAGCAATCCATCTTGCTTAATGATGGTTCAGGGTTTGGGGTTCCCTAAATTTTGAGAGGTTCTCATGGTTGGACCATACAATGAATTCATGCCTGGCTCCTTCAAGGTGGTGTCTCCATTCCTTGAGAGCATGGATAATTGCTAGCCATTCTTGTTCGGAGCAATGATAGTTGCATTTGGTTTTGGAGAATGGTTTTGAGTAGAATGTGATTGGGTGTTTGACACCATCTTTGTCTCTTTGGGAGAGGACTGCTCCTGAGGCAAATAGGGATGCATCAGTTTTGATTTCAAAAGGTCGGTCCAGGGTGGGGATAGCAAGGATAGGTTTTTCCATAAAGTGACACTTGAGGTCTTCAAAGGCGTGCTGATGTTTGGCTTCCCAGTGGAACTTGACATTTTTAGACATTAAGGCATTAAGGGGGGCTGCGTGCTTGGCATAATTCTTGATGAAGTGGCAGTAGAAGTTGCAAAAGCTGATAAACTTCCGAACATCACAAGTTGTGGTTGGAACGGGCCAGTTTCTGATTCCATCAAGTTTGGCGTGGTCCATCTTGATTGAGGTTGGGGTAATAATAGCACCAAGGTATTCAAGGCATTGCTTCTCAAATTCGCATTTCTCAGCCTTCAAATAGAGATTGTTCTCCTTGAGGATCTTCAGGACTTCTTTAGTGATCTTGTCAAGTTGTTCTTTAGTGGCTGCATGGATGAGGATGTCGTCCATGTAGACAATGACTTTCCCTTGATCAATAAGATCTTGGAATATGTGATCCATCATTGCCTGAAAGGTGGCGGGGGAGTTGCACATTCCAAAGAACATGACTGTGGGTTCAAATAGTCCTTTAGGGGTCTTGAAGGCGGCTTTCCATTCATCTCCTTTCTTGATTCAGATGTTATTGTATCTGGCACGGACATCTAATTTAGTAAACCAATTAGAGCCTTTGATCTTGTCCAATAGGGAGTTGATGATGGGAATGGGGTATGCGTTCTTGACAGTGTACTTGTTGAGATGACAATAGTCTTGGCACGGGCGTAGTTTTCCATCCTTCTTTCCAACAAAGAAGAAGGGGGCGGCCATTGGAGATTTTGATGGTTGGATATAGCCTTTGGCGAGGTTCTCTTTGATGAACTTGTCAAGTTCTATGTCTTCTTGGGCAGACAGTTTGTAAGGTTTGAATGAGCAGATCTTGGCATTGGGTATAAGTTCTATCTTGTGGTCCCAGGGTTGGCTGGGTGGAAATCGTGTTGCTTGTTGTTTGTTGAATATATTGAGGAACTGGTGGAATTTTGGAGGGACAACCTTGCGAGGGTTGTTTTCTTTCTTCTCTCCATATTCTTGAGCAATAGCCTGTGATGTGTTAGCCTTGAAGTTGATTTCTTCAAATGAGGTAGGTTTGAGTTCAAGTACTCTGGAGACTTGCTTGACAGAGGTGGGTTGTTCCGTCATGGAGTAGACAAGGGAGTGGATCCTGCTGTTGTCTTGGATGGGGTTTCTCCATTTCATTGTGCGTTTTTGCCAATCGACATCCAGATTGAAGTGGGCTAGCCAGGGCATTCCTAAAATAATCTGGGGTCCTCCTAAACCGATTATTTTTGGTTTGAGGAGCATGCACTTTCCGTCAATGGTTACGTTAAGGGTTGCGGCATGTGTGGCCTTTCCTTGATCATTAGTTGATCCGTCAGCATTAATGATTGTGATCGGATGATCCAGGGGTGTAGTGGGGAGATTCCATTGGGTTACAAGAGAGTGATCAATATAGATTCCTGCGGCTCTGGAATCGAGTAGAGCGAGATGTTCTGCGGTTTTTGAATTGGGTAGGTGGACAGTGGTTCACAAGAAAATAATATTGTTCTGTTGGTTAAGAGACATTTGGTTAACTGATTCTTGGGAAGAGGAGCAAGAGCGAGAGTGAAAAATGTCCTTATCCTTGTCCATATATAGTACATTGTCCAATTTGGGCAGATTCTGAGGTCTAGACGCAGATGCTAGCCTCTTTAGGCAAAATCCTTTATGATCTCCTCGTTTGGAGATTCATCTGCAAGGTCAAATAGACCTTCAACTTTGTCTTCTGTGAGTTTGTTGACAATGTGGTTGATTCATTGGGCTTGACTGGCAAATCTTTGGTTCTTTCCTTTCTCATTTCAGGCACTGGCCTGGCGAGGAAAAGAGGGTTTTTGGGGCGTCTTGGGTTCCTTGCACATCTTGGCTGTGTGTCCTGGCCTGAAGCAGTTAAAGCAAAGCCGTTTCTTGTAGGCTTGCTGGAGGCGTGGAGGGAGTAGGGCATTGAGATGCTCCTGGAGCGCTGATTTAATTTCATCAGCAGTGTAGAGCGGAGAGTTTGGATCTTCCTCATTGTCTGAGGTCTCTTCATTGGTTTCATCATATGCATAGGAGTCCAGTTGCAGGGGGTCCAATCTAGAGTTTGGTGAGTCGAACCTGATGTTGTTGAGGGTTTGCTGAAGTGTGTCGATGTCCATTGCATAGGGATCTTTGATAGTGTGAGAGCTCGCACTTGGCGTGTAAGTTGGGAAATGGTGGCCTTTGTGTGAAAAAGGACAATGTTTCTTCTTCTGGTAGACAGGTTGGGGATTTGCTCTAGCTCTGTTAGAGTAGTAGCCTTGTTCCAAGAGAGCCATTGCTTCTGCATTTTGCGTGGTATTGTACCAAGCCATGATATCAGAGCCTGGGTTTTGGGAGATAACTCTTTGTGCGAAATACGGGTCCAATCCAAGCTGGAAGAAGATGATCTTTGTGCCATCGGCCGTGATGTTTGTGTCGGTGGCGAGGTTCTTAAATTGATTGATGTATTTGTCCACGGGTCAACCATTCTGGTGAATTGTTCTGAGCTGGTCAATGGCAATAAGATGCCTCTGGGTGGATACAAATGAGCAGTCAAATTCCTTGATGAAATCAGACCATGTCTGCTGTGTGTCAAAATTTCCATTGGCATCTTTATGGGACTCAATATAAGCTCTTCTCCATTTGTTGGCCTGTCCTCCCATATAGAGGAGTGTGGCAGTGATCTTCTGTGCATCAGTGCTGAGGGACTTGGTGTTGGCAACATAGAGGAGAATGTGTTCTTTCCAGGTGCGGTAGGCATCTGGATGTCCATTAAAGGTAGGTGGGGGTGGAAGTTTTGGGTCAGTTACTGTAGATCCCATGATTGGTGTTGGTGCAGGGGTGTGCTGAGACTGAGTGGGTAATGAAACAGGTGTTTGAGTAGCTGAGCAAGTAGGTAACACCAGCAGCAGAGTTGGGGTGCTAGCTGAGTTCTGTTGCAGCTGTGTCATGGACTGTCTGGGCAAGGTGTGGAATGATCCCAAAAAGGTTTGTTCTGACTGGTTAAAGAGGGACTGTGAGGTTGAGGGATTGTATGTGAACTGATCCAGTTCGCTTGAGTCGGAAAAGTGGGGTGGTTGATCTCTGTATTCCTGTGCTGGAGGTGGATGACTAGACTGTTGAGACGTTCCTCTGGTAGAGTGTCAATGTGATCTTGTAGACTGAGATGATTGGGGATCTGCGGAGATTGCAGGGAGATCTGTGGCTGATGTCTGAGATGTGGATCTCTGAACTGGTGCAGGGATGTGAGATAATGACAATTCCTGTGACTGGGATAACCTAGTATGGGCTTCAGGTTCTGTGGAATAGGGGTGGGCGGTCTGGGGATTGTGGCAATCGGTTCTGTGGGAAGGAAGTGTGGATCTGGGGGGAGGGGGTGGTTGTTGTTGGGAAACTGCTTGTTGCCTGGCAGATTCTTGAAGTTGTGCAAGGGCATCTTCGGAAATGGTGAATTAGGAGAGGAGTAAAAATAGATGTGAGGTTCTTTAAGCGCTTCCTGGCTGAAGTGTTCTTGATAGCGAGACGTTTTGGCAGTGGGTGAACAGCGACTAGGCATGACATTCCTTTGCTAAACGTAGACTTGAAAAGAATACCACTTGGGATTTACTTCTTGAGGTTGGATTGAGAATACCACTCTGGGCTTTACTTCTGTAATCCGGGGTGTAGAGTTTCCTGATTGTCAGATACCACTCTGGGCTTTACTTCTGTAATCCGGGGTGTAGAGTTTCCTGATTGTCAGATACCACTCTGGGATTTACACTGATAATCCGGTGACTGAGTTGTCAAATACCACGCTGGGATTTAGTTTGACCACTAGCAGTTCTCTTGAGGACAGCAATGTAGCGTGAGCCTTCGAGAGAGTCAAAAAGGTAGCAACGAGGCATATCAATCCAACTAGCTTCTGAAACAGCAACGAGGCTTGATGCAAAAGCAGGGGGTGGGGAGTATTACTGGACGCAGAGGTTTCCAATAAGAGCTTCAACCTAATGTTATGGTTCACCTAGAGGGCACCACAAGGATGGCCACTAGGCTAGTCAACACTGAAGAATCACTTCAACGATCACCTTTGGCTGACAACACTAGTTGTCCTGGAGTACTGAACAGAGAGTGATATCTTCTGCTGTTGACAAACAGAAGAACACTAAGTTTACTTGAGGGAATACAACAAGTTATATTTGAGAGAGAGAGAGCAAGAGAGGACAAGAGCAAAGAGGGAGACAAACGAAAAGGTTAAAGCTGAAGCTTCAACTACAGAATAGTCCATTATTTATACAGTTTGAGATACTTCTGTCTTTACTATTTTGTCCATTGCTAATTAAGATGAAACACTACTGATGGGATTGGAAGGGACGTCAGAACAAGATGGTGTTCCGGAAATCGAAGCTTGTTGTGAAATGGAAGACAATGGATCTATGGAATCTGTGCTATTGGAGTTCTCTTGATCCAAAGGCGATGACAACGTGGAGAAGTGGCTGATAGAGAGATTGACAGGGGAGTTGGTCCGGTGGAGGTCATAGGGTTGGCCTATCAGGTACAGGTGGGTGAAGGATGTATCTCCGATGATCTGCCTCCATCTGTAGTTGTCAGCTCCGGTGAGTGTGGGCCGAGCAATTGTAGTCTCATAGAGTCCGTGCCAATAGATATGGATGAATGGTGAATTATCCCATACCTGGCGAAGGTGGTGGTTGAGGTACTGGGACTCGTACTGAGGAGGTGGAGGGGTTCCATGTGGAGAGGTAGATCGGCCCGGTACTTCTTTGTAGTCTGGAATGTCGAGTAGTTCGAGGCACCACTTGTATAGCCAGTGTAAGGGGTTTATTGTTGAGACCATAACAAAGAGACACAGCTCTTAGGAATGATGGTGACAAGAATAGACAGGGAAAGTAGAAGACTAGAACAAGTCCAAGATAACAAAGGGGAATGACATACTATTACAAGATAGAGGAGACAATCATAACATTATCCCCTTTGTATATCAAGACTCTGACTTGATTATCAATAGACCAGGTCTTCATCGATGAGATGGATTTGTTTGCATTGGATAGGGTTGCCACTGGTGTTGACAATTTGTCCTTCTATGCAATGGTTATTTGGATGGTACCAGTATTTGGTTGTGATGTTTTTGGTGGTGTTAGGATCACGTTGCATTGGTCAAGGTACAATAATATTGGGATCTTCATAAAGGACATTTTGTTGAGCATGTTGTCCTAAGATGAGAGCATTCTTGAGGAAGTGGCATTGTTTCCGGGCATCCTCAAAGGTGACGGTCTGAAGAGGGGTAGAATAATGAGAAGGATAAGTCGGAGTGGCAGGTCTTTTAGCACACATCCAGGAGTAATGTTTAGAATCATTGCAAAATTGACATTTATAGGTGGGACAGTCTGCACTGATGTGTCCAACACTTTGGCAGGCCCAGCAGCCATGTGAGTATACAATTAGGAGTTTCTGGAGAAGTTTGAGAGCCCAAGGAATTGGTAGGATGTGGTGGGTGATTGTGTATTTCCATTGGGGATAGTCTCATATGGGATTATGGTTTCCCATCTGCTCAAGGATGAGGACGAGGGCATGGAGGTTTGGGTAAATGGCAAGGTTGGGGCATTGTTTGTTTGAAGCCTTATGTTGAGGCTGAAAGGTCTCTGGGACCCATGGGTCAGTTCTGATGCAATAGGAATGCAATCTTCCATTGGTGGTAAGGGTGTATCCATTCTCCTGGTATTTCCAGTGATAGATTCCTGGTTCCACTCATGGTTTGTCTCGTGGTTCATTTCGTCCAATAGCTGGAGGTACTGATAGACTGGAGTTTGGATTCCCAGGAAGGCTAGCCACTCCTTGATGTTGGGGGTGAGAGGAGGTGGCGTTTGCATAGAATTGGGGTTGAGGAGACATCTTGACAAAGGCTGTGACTGTTATATTCCCTTGGGGCTATTGTATACTATAATATCCATCCATTCCTATCAGCGCCCTGCTTGTCATGGACCTGCTGCTTTCCTATCTGCAATCCCTACATTGTTTACTCAGCTACAATATCACTACTTACTTAGCTACTACTACAGACTCCCCAATAGGAATACACCCACAGTATATATTCACCTAGATACTCAGTTGTATTCCTTATGCTTTACCAACTCATTGATTCCCCTTCTCTTCTCTCTCATTGCCCTCAAGTCTTCATCACTTGTTGCAACCTGAGTTGATCACTTAGGAAGGTCGTAACATAGAACTTTATCTAGTGCAGATATAGACTACACAGATATAGCTCATATGTGACGAGTGGAGATATCAACTCAACACTAGCAGCCATCCTCATGGTGCCCTCTAGGTGAAACCATAACATCCTATGTTGAAAGCAAAGTGTACAATGAGCACACATGGTAGTGTACAATAAGGAAAACACTTGTCTTTGCTAGTATTTAAGGTAGTGAAAAAAGTTTGCAGAGGTTGTTGCTTGTGAGAGCAGATTGGAACAGGTAAGAAAGTTATCATAATTGGACTATCTGTTACAATTGTCTCCTCTATCTTGTAATAGTATGTCATTCCCCTTCATCATCTTGGACTTGTCCTAGTCTTCTCCTTTCCCTGTTTATTCTCATCACCATCATTCCTAAGAGCTGTGTCTCTTCCTCTATTCGTCTGATTGGTCAAAGACTGAGTTTCCTTATTATGCATGCACTAAAGATAGCAACACCTTGGTGAAAGGGTTGGGGATTGGATCTCAATGTGTGGACTCTATTTACATTGTATTTGTATATTGATTAGTTTGGACAAACCTCAATATGGACTCATATACAGTGGCGTCCAAAAGTATCGCACGCACACGTGACATCTGAATCAAGTCCCCTTTACGAGTCGAGGATGGCCTCTGGCCACATGAAAACACATGTATTAGGTTACTGTAGTAATATGAAATAAAAGATAGTGTGATTTAATATATGAATTATGTGTTTCGAAGCTGAAGTGACAGTGAATTAATAAAGTAGACGTGCATTTCTTTTGGACATGCCCTATATGGTGATAAGATGAATGATTTATGAACAAAAAAGACACATACTCACCGTAAATTAACCTAATACCTGGTGTTCCCACCTCGAGCTTCAATTACAGCCTGAATATGATGTGGCATGCTCTCAAATAAACGGTCTAATGAGTCCTGAGGAATATTCTTCCATTCCTCTTGAAGAGCAACCCATAGCTCTTGCTTGTTGCAAGGGAGGACCTCATGAGCACACACAAAGCGATCCAATTGGTCCCATGCATGCTTGATGATGTTCATATCAGGGCTAGAGGGTGGCCAATCCAAATGAGGGATCTGCTTTTTCGTGAAAAATGCCTCAGCAACCTTGCACCGGTGCTTTGGATCATTATCCTGC
>QFDT01000843.1:0-19580 GCA_003315915.1 Macrolepiota dolichaula | reverse complement strand
GTGTCAGGGATACCAGTGCTTGAAGACGCCATAGAAGCTTATACTGTTGATGAGCTAGAGAAGGTGGTCATCAAGCGACTCCAGGTCCGAGACAGATACCGTCGTCCAGATCCATCCGCATGTCGCTTTCGGACACTCAATGTCAAACCCGAAACTTGCGGAGATTTTCATCTTCTTCCAGGTGGCAGGTGGCTAGTCGACAATATCGATGGCTATGTGTATGTTTTGGACTTGGACACGCCGGAACAGACACGGCACTTTCTATTTGATGTGAGACGATATAATGGGTGTCGTCAGCCAGTGGACGTGCTTGACAGCTCTGCAATCTGGATAGACTCTTCCCAGCCACACCTATCCTTCCGAATTTCATTGCATAATACCATCAAGTTCCGAGGATTAGGTGATTCCTAACATCACAAGTGTATCACATCTATTCAAGATATACCCACCAGATTCAACCCGTGTATGTATCTATCAACTCGATTTGCAGGGCCATGGTCCCAATGCCTCCTGGACCGCAAAGTCACTGGTGACTCTGAGGAGTCCAGGTCACTGTATGAAACTCGCGACGCGACTACGCCTTGGAGAGAACTGCGTCTCCGAGCGATGTTCTTATGGCAACGGTATCGTCAAATTCCATATTTTTCAGTACGTGGGACTATCCGAGCCTAGATTATTCATATGGGATCATTCGCCCGATGCAGTTGTAAGTGCATTCAGGCTGGGTTGCCTTTCAATTAATCACGCATTTCAGGTCGTCCCCCTCCCAGGAAATCAACTAGCCTCCATCACTGGAACCCACGTTGAAATCTTCAATATAGCACAGTTCACAAATGATGGCCCGCACATAGCTATTGAGCCACTCTACCGGCTTCCGTCGCGCCCTATGCCCATTTTGAGTGTCTCTTACCCATACAGCGACGGCCAATGCTCCTTCATTAGCACAGCAAGTGGGGGAATCATCGAATTGTTTCAAATACCACATGGACCTGGTGTGCCGACCATGAAGAGCTTCCCTTACACCGACCGGTTTGTCTCTGGTATGGGGCTGGAGCGGTCCCTTCTAGCTTTTGTTGGGACTGGTGCATCCATGCACTTTGTTGCCTACAACTCGTGGGAGGGTCATGGCCAATTCTCCCTAACTCAGGTACCTGAAATCCAACATTATCCATTTTCGTACATAGATGCGTGCGATGAAGCATCTGGTCGCATTGTTTTTATCGGGCGTAGCAAAGTGCCGTATTTTCTTTTAGAAATCTAGTGGTAGTGATCGCGATCAAGTGCATGAGACAAAGTGACAATGTCATGTTCTAATAAAGCATCTGGCCACATTGCTTTGTGCAAGCACATAAGATCATGTTCGATTTTGGTAATTCAGGGACAAGAGTACAGTGGGTCTGAAACTGGCAATCCAGCTGCAAGAGTCGACCAGCACACTTTGAAGCCCCACATGTAAATTAATCAGGGGTGTCATAGGAAGAAGTTCTTGAAACTTGTATTCTGAATTGATATTAAACTATTAAATGAGATGCGTGAGATATCGCAAATCGAGAGCATGCGCACGGACATGGAATGTTTAATGTTTACAGATATGTCGAATTCCGGTTGGTTCTCAAGGGTGTTAGTACCACAACGCCCCTGTGGTCCAAATGTAACACACTACTACCGCTCACCCGTGCAATCGCGCATAAATGGGAATGGTCTCAATGCGCACTGGCGACTTCTATCCCACAATGCCAGAATCCGCACACCCTAACCCTGGTGAATAATACCGTCCCTACCCCCAAATTGAATTCAACTCAGTCTCCTTTCAGACCCAAACTCGAAAAGCAAGAGACGCCTCCGACCACGGACTCTTGTCGAACCTCCAGGTGGCGTCCCTTCGAATGTGTACCTCACGTAGCTTGATAACAATGCCAAATTTTTCAGAAAAACCACATCTCATGCAGGAAATCCGTCGATTTTGGGACACGGATTGGAAAGCGCAAGCGGAGCGCGAAAACTCAGGGAAACTCAAAGCCGACAGAAAATCGTCGACAAAGCTGAAAGAAGATGCCTTCAAGAACTTAATAGACGATATCTCCGCACGACTCCCAAAAGGTAGTTTCAAAACGGTGGTAAACCGGGATAATTGCCTGGATGCAATAGAGAAATATATCAAGTCCGGGAATGAACGTGTCCTCAGATTTGTCGAACATGTCGAGAGTGAGACCTTCGGTGAACTCTACGTTCGGGTGAGCCGCTTGGACTCTCTCAAATTTCATATTTTTTATTCATTCATTTCTTCACTATAGTTGGTTTCCTTCTCTAGTGTCCAGACTGAGGATGAAATTCTCGACCCCGAGGCATTGGTGATGGAGCCTCACACTGCTACATCGTTTCTTTCCCGTCTGGAGTCCAGCCCATGCATTCTGCATGGCCAGCTCCCTGAACGACCAACAATTGATCAAGCCTCGACATCTCAGCTGCCGATAATCGACAATAAACCTACGCTCAAGCTACCGACAATCGATCAATGTTCCATTTTCAGCCTACTCGTGAAGTGCTTCACTTCGTTGTTTCACCAATCGGTAAGGATTCATCATCAATTCTCATGGTCTATTGGCGCTTACAGCTTACTTGACGTGGGTATATAGTCAGAACAGGTTGCCATGATGAAGGTTGCCGCGTACAATTTGCTGCTTCAATATGCGAATCCGCATCTGTGCTCAAGGTTTTATCCCGAGTTGACGTTATTTAACCTTACCAAGCAGGAATCTCCGGCAGAGGTCATAGCGAGGGTATCGGACCAAAAATATCAGTATTTGTTGACAGGAAGGGCGGATGGATTATTGTGACGTTGACGGACGCAGAGACTCGGAACGTCCTCGCCAAACCTGAGCTCCAAAATCGGTTGATAC
The DNA here is from genome assembly GCA_003315915.1 of Macrolepiota dolichaula. Classification (NCBI taxonomy): domain Eukaryota; kingdom Fungi; phylum Basidiomycota; class Agaricomycetes; order Agaricales; family Agaricaceae; genus Macrolepiota; species Macrolepiota dolichaula. The sequence goes on along the minus strand of QFDT01000843.1, from coordinate 16,680 downwards.
AGATTTGTGAGTCTACCTTCTTCATTTGAATTGCATTAATAAAACATTCTCCTCTATGGCTCTATCTATAGTCAGTCCCCGTGAATCGCCAAAATACAAAGATCTATTAGAGCGGCTGGATGGTGTCTGTGGCGAAGTACGGGAAGAGTCAAAGCAGTTGATCTCATATGAGGTTGTCTTGGTTGAAATGAAGAGGCTTCAGGATTCATGGACGAGTGAGGAGGATGGTGATGGCCACAACATTGTCGAGTCACCGCTTGGTTCACATCTCAAACAAGTCATTAGTGAGTGTGCGGCAGTGTAGGTCAAATCGGGCTGATTAAAATTACATCACTGACTCAACAAATTCCACCATAGTGAGGAATACGGGCCTGATAAATGCCGCATCTTAAAGTTCATTTTGAGCGATGGTGATCAGTGGATATTTGGTATCCTCCGAAACCCTGATGCAGACGCAATTGAACCTCGTGAATGTTTCTATGTGATGACTGAAAACTCAAAACTTGACCGTACTGAGACTATTGTCAAGTTCCTCGCAGCATGGGTGAGTTGTTATTCAGTTCCGCTAGTCTTATCACAACTGACTCTTTGACTCTCAGATGACTGTCTCTGGGGATGATTTACTGGCCATTTTTGCTGAGTGAAAGTGGGAAAGCAATCAGTTAACGAACGCTATCTCCCCTGGACGCTTGCGATGAACATTCACATTATGACGACCCACTCCCCTAGGCACTTCATGTTGATACTTTTTTCTACGCATTATCCAGTAGGCTATATATACCTCTTATAACATGCATTTAAGCCATTCTGGTCAGCCGACCATTCCCAATAAACTCCGCGGGAAGACGGCTCCTGACATCCTCGGCCATTATTCGAACACGAGACAAAAATTTCTTGCTTGATTGTGCAGTATCTTCGTAGATGAGTTTATTCTCACTCAAAGTAAGATACTGTAGAGACGGCAGCTTGGCTGCTACAGAACCAGAGGCCGACCAGCGTCTCTCACACATTCGGAGCGCCCACGTCCCGTCTCCTTCGAGCGACATCCCACTCAATATAATCCTAGTTTGTATCTCATTTCTCTCCATTCGTACCTACAAGTTTTCTTAATATCAGATTCATATCACAACATTTCACACCTTTTATATGCCTACCTTTCCATTTCTTCCCCTGCCACGCACTCCCTTTTATTCAAACATTCGTACCGATATTCCTATCTTTCCCCCTAGAGTATAGTAGCTACTTACGAACGATCGTAGCTAGACTCGGACATTGGGATCGTAGTAGGTATAAGTACATGTCTGTAGCTAGAAGATTCGGGAATGCACTCCCCACTTCCCTTCTAAAAGTTTCGTCTGTCTCTCTATCAGTCTCTCTCTTCTCTCTCTCTCTCGCTCTCTCTCTCTTCGTCGACTGGACCAATCGAACTCTTGTTGCCTTGGACGCTGACGGACGCAGCGTCGCTCGCATTATTCGATTTCGTTCGTGATCTTGTCGTCGCATCTTCAATACCGTACTAGTCCAATCTTCAAGTTTCGTGTTATACTTCACCTTACGCATCACGAATACATAAGACTTGTTTTCCTCTCGAACTTGTCCAATATTAGCAGGGTTGAACACTTCTTTTAATCCGGTACTGATTTTCCCCGCAAGGTTATATACCCTTACAGAACTCTTGCCTTCGTTCTGTGAGAGTGTAGGTTTTCTGGAAGGCAAGACAGCAAACCCACCTGAAGGTGATATAATCTTGCTCGGGCTGGAAGAACAAATTTTTTGAGGTATAATATCCTAGGATGGAAGCGTACTTATTCCAGTTTTATCTTTTATCTCTTATGAAACCCATTATGAGCATTTCTGTATATGCGCACAGGACGATCACAGACAGTCCATTGTGAGGCCGCATCTCGGTCATCCCTTGGATTGCGTTGACACACCATGCGGTTCCTTCACTGTCCCATCTCTGTCGTTTTCTACCTCTTCCTCTCACGGATAGGTCAATCTATTAGCTTCTCCTCACTGTGTCTTGGACGAAACCACATCGATCTCTCGGTAGGACATTTGCGAAAACCTGGAGATTCTATTTACGATTGCGTTCCTGTCCACATCCGTCCAGCCATGTGGTTGCCTGAGGATGATGGTCGTATGATAAATTCTGTGAGTTATCTTGTGATCTTCTGGCGACTCCTCACGGTCGATAGGTGAAGGAAGAGGTGAGCTGTGTGACGTGCCTGTGACGGTCACAAGGACTGGGGTGTGTTGAACGCGCCAGAACATTTGAACAATCACGATGTTCAGCTCGGTGCCTCTACAATGGGTTCTTCATTTGCTTTTACGCCTCCTGAATGTGTTTCCCTGGCAACAGAGAAAAAGGCTCACTTCACCGACGACGCTGCTGTCTCTCCCTAACGAGGTCTTATGTGAAATATTGCATTACGCGGATTGGCGGGGCGTATTGGGAATGAAATTGGTAGGTTCTGGACCTCGAACTAGCTGGGATTCATTGATCACAATTCGCAAGGCTTGCAGACGCCTCTATGCGATAACAAGATTGCCCTCCATCTGGCATTCAAAAATTTCACAGCTCGGGTCGGTGTTGGGGATGCCAGTGCTTGAAGACGCCATAGAAGCTTATACCGTCGAAGAGCTAGAGAAGGTGGTCATCAAGCGACTCCGGGTCCGAGACAGGTACCACCATCCAGATCCATCCGCATGTCGCTTTCGGACACTCAATGTCAAACCCGAAACCTCCGGAAATTGTCATCTGCTTCCAGGTGGCAGATGGCTAGTCGACAACATCAATGGCTATGTGTATGTTTTGGACTTGGACACGCCGGAACAGACGCGGCACTTTCTGTTTGATGTGAGACGATATAATGCATATCGTCAGCCAGTGGACGTGCTTGACCGGTCTGCAATCTGGATAGATTCTTCCCAGCCACACCTATCCTTTCGGATATCCTTGCATAATACTATCAAGGTCCGAGACCTAGGTGGGTCCAAATACCACTGGCGTTTCATGTCAATTCACAATAAATCCACCAGATTCAACTCGCGTATGTATCTATCAACTCGATTTGCAGGGCCATGGTCCCGATGCCTCCTGGACCGCAAAGTCACTGGTGACTCTGAGGAGTCCAGGTCACTGTATGAAACTCGCGACGCGACTACGCCTTGGAGAGAACTGCGTCTCCGAGCGATGTTCTTATGGCAACGGTATCGTCAAATTCCACATTTTTCAGTACATGGGAACACCCGAGCCTAGATTATTCGTATGGGATCATTCAGCGGATGCGGTTGTAAGTGCATTCAGGCTAAATCACCATTCAACGTAATGATACATTTTTCAGGTTGTTCCTCTCCCAGGAAATCAACTCGCCTCCATCACTGGAACCCACCTTGAAATCTTCAATATAGCACAGTTCACAAATGATGGCCCGCACATAGCTATTGAGCCACTCTACCGGCTTCCGTCACGCCCTATGCCTATTCTGAGTGTCTCTTACCCGTACAGCGACGGCCAATGCTCCTTCATTAGCACAGCAAGTGGGGGAATCATCGAATTGTTTCAAATACCACATGGACCAGGTGCGCCGACCATGAAGAGCTTCCCTTACACCGGTCAGTTTGTTTCTGGTATGGGGCTGGAGCGGTCCCTCCTTGCTTTTGTTGGGACTGGTGCATCCATGCACTTTGTTGCCTACAACTCGTGGGAGGGTCATGGGCAATTCTCCCTAACGCAGGTACCTGAATTCCGACATTATGCATTTTCGCACATAAAGGCGTGTGATGAAGCGTCTGGCCGCATTGTTTTTACCGGGCTTAGCGAAGTGCCGTATTTTTTTTTGGAAATATAGTGGTAATCATTGTGATGAAATACATTGGTAGCGTCTGCTGGGGCAATATCATGTTTTTACAAAGCATCTGACCCCAATGTTCTGTGCAGGCATACGGATTGGACTTTTTGATTTTGCATATTGAGAAAAGTACTTATCTCCGTAATCCAGTTAAGAGAGGTCAGACCTTCAGGCAGCGCACTTTGAAGCCCAATATGCGAGCTTTCTTGATTGGGGGAAGACGAGACCCAGTGGGTGCGGCTATTAACGTCAGGGCAGTGAACTTGAAAATTTGTAAGTTGAATTGACATGTACGTAATTCATAACACACCCCAGGTCAAAAGGGACATGGAATTGTGAATGTTTTAATGTTTACAAATATATTGGGTTCTGGTACACAAGGGTGGTAGCATACCATAAATGTCAGACTCTACATCCCCCTAACCCCGGTAAATGGCACCGTCCTCCTATCCGTAGATTGAATTCGGCTCATCAGGTCCCGAAGAGCCAGAAACGCCTCCGACCCTTGCAGGATCACTAGGTGGCGTTCTTTCGAACGTGTACCTCGCATAATTTGATAGTGGTGCTGATTGTTCTAGAAAAGCCTCTCACGCAGGAGGAAGGGTCAAAGAAGGTGGTCTCATATGAGGTTGCCTTGGTTAAAATGAAGAGGCTTCAGGCCTTCAAGAGTCATCGACGACTGATGAGGATGGTGATGGCCACAACATTGCCACTCCAACGCTTTACAGTGTAATCTAATATTCAATGTGCCATTAAGATGATAGCCGAAGATATTCAAGGTAGTTATCTTTCGTGCAATTCCAGATTATCAAGGGATGACGTAGTATCCAATCTGCGGTACTATCATTACTGTACTTCTAGAGCTGAGTATTCCACCCTCCCATTTCCTGTCAGAACCATGCGGCCAGATACCTGATCACACGCCTTCATAAACGAACATGCGTGATTTTGGAAGTCCGGAACCTGTGTTAGGGAGAATTGTCCATATCCCTCCCACGAGTTGTAGGCAACGAGTTGCAAAGACTTGTTACTCCCAAGAAAAACTATCAGGGATAACCCCAAACTCCTCCCGGAGCCGAATTGACTGACAGGGTAAGGGTAACTCTTCACGGTTGGCATACCTGGCCCGTGCGGTATTTCAAACAGTTCGATAATCCCGTCGCTTGCTGTGCTGATGAAGGAAAACTGGTTATTGCAATAGGGGCGAGAAACGTTCAGAAACTTCATAGGGCGCGACGGAAGCCGAAAGAGCGGCTCAAAAGCTGGGTGTGGGCCATCTTTTGTTAACTGTGCTATATTAAAGATTTCGACTTGCGTTCCGGTGATGGAGGCTAGTTGATTTCCTGGGAGCGGGATAAGCTGAAAAGCATAATCAGGTTGGATGGCAATACAGTGCAAACGTACTTACGATCGGATCTGCTGAATAATCCCATATGAATAACCTGGGCTCTGATTCCGGGTACTGAAAAATATGAAACTTGACGCCGTCATTATAATGGCACCGCTCAGAAAGACAATTTTCTCCCAGTCGCAATCGGGTCATGGTTTTCCTACACTGACCGGGAGTCGCCAAAGACTTGGCGGTTCAAGAGGCACTGGGATCATGGCCCTGCAGACTGAGTTGATAGATACATACGCGGGTTGAATCTGGTAGATATATCGTTAATCAATGTGAGACACCTGTGGTACCAGGATTTACTCCGGCCTAGGGATCCAATAGTATTATGCAAGGAAATCCGAAAAGACGGCTGCGGCTGGGATGATTCCATTCAATTTGCGGAGCTGTCAAGCGCGTCCACTGGCTTTTTATACGCATTATACCGTCTCACGCCAAACAAAAAACGCCGGGTCCGTTTCAACGCATCCAAGTCTAGAGCATACACGTAACCATTGATATTATCGACCAGCCATCTGCCACCTGGAAGAAGATGAAAATCTCCGGAGTTCTCGGCGACACGTAGATGGATCTGGGTGACGCAACCTGTCCCGGACCTGGAGTTGTTGAAGGACAATCCTTTCTAACTCTTTGATAGTATAAGCCTCCATAGAATTACCGATAACCCTGATGTCAATGAGAAGTCGGAAATTCTCGAATGCTATATGGAAGGTGTCTTTGTTATCACATAAAGGCACCTACAGGTCCTGCAGAACTCCTGGTAAGTAGGTCCCAATCAACTCCAAGTAATCAGCTCACTGGTTTCATTGCCAATAAGCCTCGTCAATCCTCATAGTGAAATATTTCACACAAAAGCTCGTTAGGGAGAGATAATAGCGTCGTCGGTGAGGCAGAACGCATGCTGCACGGCCAGGAAAATACTAGGAGAAGGTGCAATAACAAGTCAAGAAAGTATTACGAACCAAGCATCACGTATTCAACAACGTCGATAACGCCAACATCGGTCCCTCGGAGCTTGCCGTTTTCCGTGCAGGGTGAAATTGAGTCTTGCAAAGCGAATTATATACCATAGTCTATTGAGAGACGTTTATCACTAGACATAGGAGTGCTAGCGCTACATCCTATGCATATCCTCAAATATCTCGTATAGTAATGGTAGAGCCCCTTACTATAGTTACAAGAAGAACGGCAGGGCGCAGTGATCCTGTTTATGCTTTGGTTATAATGCATGATGATTGGATTGTCTGTCACAACTAGATTATACTAAGGGTGAGTTGAGTGGGGGCGAAGGGTGAGGCGAGCACAACGACGTCCTCCCGTATTCCAGACGACGACGAGAGAGAGAGAGAGAGAGAGAGAGAGAGAGAGAGAGTGTGTGTGTGTGTGTGTGTGTGTGTGTGTGTGTGTGAAGAGGGCCTTTTCAACTTCTTGTGGTATGTAAATATTCAAGTTAACACCGGCATTGAGAGTTGGGTGAAGGGGTGAGGACTGTGGAGGTCCCGAGTCCCCAGGCGGTGAGGTCGAAGAGGGGCGCGTCGGGTCACCAGTTACAAAGTGGACGCACCTCTTGATCACCTATGCCGGTGTTCAATGGGGAATGGGAGGGTGGGTTGAAGAGACGGAGAGGATATTTCAATGAATCGTGGTATACGAAGTGGTGGTGGTTGGAATGTATTGTGTGCTACGTTAGGGACATGGAGTCGCTTAATCTCACGTGCCTCGCATCCGAGAATATACACCTCGCTTGCTTGCGCTCGCTAGGTGTGTCACTGCGACCAGAAACTTCATCACAACACACAAGGATCGTATCATTAAAAATCTTGGGATTTCGAACCTGCATCATAAACAGTTGATCATGATCGTCCCATGGATCATACGTGACAACGCGCATGATGTAATCGACGGCCCCAAGAAAGACCAAGCAGGAGAACCCTAAGCTACTCCCGGAGGACATCCGGTCTATAGGGAAAGGATATCTTTTCACAGTTGCAGTATCCGATCCATGCGGTATACGGACTAGGTCAATGCTCTCTTCACCTATGGTGTTGATGAAAGAGAATCGATTGTACGTGTGAACACGGAATATCCTCAAAGTAGGTGTATCGTGTAACAGGAGCCGGAAGAGGAGCTCTCAACTGACTGCGCTCTAACAGTAGCAAATTGTGCTACGCTGAATATCTCAACATGTGTTTTTGTGATGGAGGCCAATTGTTTCCCGAGTAGGGGAATAACCTAAGAACTAGCATGATGAACTGTACAACCAGGTGGGGTGAATATACTCACAGTCGCATCTTTCAAGTAATCCAACACGAATAACTTGGGCTCCGGTCCCGAGTATTCGAAGATGTGAAATTTAACATCTTCATTCGGATAAACACACCTCTCAGAAACACAGGTTTGCCCAAGGCGCAGTAGATTTATGTGCCTCCTGCAGGGAGCTGGGCTATGTAGAGTAATCACCAGCTCTGTCGTCCAGGAAGCGTTGGCACCACGTCCTTGCAAATCGAGTTGGTAGATGCACAGACGGGTCGAATCTGATAAACAGTATTTTAAATTGGTAATTAGCAAAAAGAAACGGGGATGGTTATGGGACCTACCTAGGCGATGAGCCGTGAGATCGTTATGGAGAGCAATGCGAAGGGATAGTCGCGTCTGTGATAGATCCATCCAAAATGTGAAACCTGCGAGAGGATCCGCTAGTTGACCGCGCCCGTCATATTGCCTCGCGTCAAAGAGAACATGACGTGTCTGTTCCGGCGAGTCCAGATCAAGGGCATAGACATAGCCGCGAATGTTGTCAAGTAACCACCTACTACCAGGGAGAAGGTGAAAAACACCAAAGGTTCCAGGGTCGAGATTGAGCACCCGAGAGCAAAATGTGGATAGGTCCGAATGGCGGAGCTTATCCTGGGATTGGAGCCGTTTTTAAGATGATTTCTTCTAATTCTTAATTCCTCCACAGGATGATTTTCTATGTCATCTTCGAGTATTGGGATACCCAACGCCGGGAGTTTGGTAGCCTTTGAATGTCATATAGAACGTGTTTTTGTTACTAAAAAAAGGCGCTTACAAGTCTTTTCAAAGCATCAGCCAATAGTAACACTATCATGAAGCGCACGCACTCACTTGATTGCCAATAAGTCTCGCCAATCCATGTGGTATAAAATCTCACAAGAAACCTCATTGGGGAGAGACAGGAACGTCTCTGGTAGGGCTAAACTTTGCTTCCGCAGCCAGGAGAAGGCTTTCAGAAGCCGCAGAAGCCGAAACAGCGAGTAGAGGACCCATCGGACACAAGTCGAACCCAGCACCAGCACACGTCCAATGGATGGGTGTGTTCTGTGCTCGTGACTGTCACGGCACGTCTATCACACAACATGACACATAACTCGTAAAAAAATTCCCACTATCACCCTCAGGCAGACGGATGGCGAACAGATGACAAACGACCCGTCTACATTCCCCTTTGCTTCGCCGACTTGTATTTTCATATTCTCAAAGCAGCCAATCTTCCAATATATCCTTGATCGATCCTCAGGATCTGTAGTATTACGAATAGTGCATATAATGTATTTGATCAGCCAAACTCGTCTTGAACTATTGAGCCAACATATAACTGTTACAAGGCAGTGCCTCTTCCAGGGTCCCTATCTCGTCCCCTTAACCTTTGAACATTTATTTCCGTGATCATGACAAATATGACTTTTCAATGAGTGCTCTTTTATCTTTACTCCCTTCTCCATTTTGACCAGTCTCATCCGACCTAGTCCCCTCATGGACACCTTGTTACCGGTGAACCATGTGCTTTGGGTCCACCTAGTTCAGAATTTTGTATGGCTGGTTACAGGATTCTTCTAGAAGGGATATTATGACTGATCCTGGAAGCCCAGTCGCCTCTCTAGGCTCTGTGTTGGCGGCATTGATGATACTAGTTAACCTGCTGCCGACGGCTTATGTTTCGAAAATGCCTACGATAAGATTGTGGGCCTGATCTGAACAATAAAACCACGCATACTTACGGAAAGCACGTTGACAATAGGTGGGAGTCTTTGATATACTGATCATCGTGCTAAGCCCCAGTTCCCCGGAGAAGGCCATCAACTTCATGAAAATTGCGGATTGGAAGACTGACTATTACGTTCTTTCCTCCATTTTGTTCTAGTCTTCTCCGCGGGGAAAACTGTCTGATCTCTGAGCAGCAGAAATCAAATCAAGTTCATCAGTCATGATTCATAGTGACATACAAGTTATCACGAAGAAACGACTTGTCACGCTATCAAAGATATCTCAGCAACCTCACGAGGCGAAGTAATCTGCGTCTGAAAATTTCTATCAGACAAGCGTAGATCCGGGTATGTTGTTTCGTCATTCATCACGACATATCCATGTTTTTTTCTCACCCATAAAACCATCAACTTAATATAGAACCGTCAGTAGCTGTCCGATTTGTTGCGCCCCCGGACGTATGATCAAACTACAATCCCTTCCTACAGCTACTCTCTAGTCTGGAAGCGTTGGTAGTAATAACCGTTATACTCTATCTTCTGACTCAAAGAGCCCCTGATACGCTCCCGACCCCGAACCCTATTCGCTCCTCCTCCAGCCCCGACATTCGCCAAAATTTCAACCCCCTCTAAGTCCACAGCGAATCAGGATGCACCAGAAACATCAGGCATTATTCCACTTAACCCATTTCCTAGATCAGACATAACTTCTCGAGCCTTTGTGTGGAGGCTGTCGCAGGAAGGAAGGAAGCGGATTTACCATCCTCGACGAAGAAGCTAAGAAAAAAAGACAGGCTTCTACGAAGTTATGAAGCCACAAACCATCCCATTTCTAGTCAAGGCTCCCTGACTCCGACAGGACGGACTTGATGGGGTGGACTGAATACTTTGTACTTAACCGCCTCTTCATTTCCTATCCTTGCGCTGGGTGAAAAGTCAAGGATGCCTAGCATTGAACTACTGTACGACCCTTTCCGCTTCATCACGGCACCATCACTGACGAAAGCCACTGCAGCCTCGGTCCCATGCTCATTGGCGTTTTCGCCAACACAATTCTATATGGTGTAAGTAGCTCTTTGATTTGACCTTGGAGAAGAGCGATTTTGATCCCTGCAACCAGATTCTGATTGTACAAGTACGCCACTCGGAGCCGCTTCCAGCGTCACAATGAAATTAAAACCCCTATTTAGTCTTTCATTTACTACCAGGCTTACAAAAGGTACACCACCTTCGTAATTCCCAATTGCCGTGCTTATCTTAGTGTCTAGGGACCCATTATGGATTCGTTTTTTTGTAGGATTTTTGGGAAGCCCTCACACGACAACGACTCACGCAGCATAATTTAGGTTCTCTACCTGTTCCTTTTAGAGACATTGAACACGGGGTTCGACATCGGGATGATGTATGAGCCTCTGGTCAAGCGCTTCGGTACGGTATATACGGTTCTCCACAAGTGAGCTCTCCTGACGGTTACTGTTTGACAGGAACCGAGAAAGCTGTCACGATCGCTCCTATCAGTATGTCACAGTATCAATGTTTCCAGGTATTCAGCGAACTCACGAAAAATCCTCCCTTCTTTAGTGCTTGATGCTGGTAAGAGATTCCCTCTCTCGCGCTAGCACCCACCCACTTACGGATATACCTCCCCGGCCGTTTTCCATAGACCCCATTGTCACTGTGAGCATCATTTATCCAATGATTGTCCATGACTGGAATTAATCCTTGCTATAGGTCATGATTTCAACGCCCGTCCAGTTATTCATGGCATGGAGAATTCAAGCGATCAACAAATCTGTGTTGATCACATCTTCAATCGTCTTTTTCGCCATTTGTGCGCTTAGTGAGTGGATCCCAAACCAAATCCATGCACACCATAATCGCTGATCCGTGACACATTAGTTGGAGGGATCGCTACAACAGTTTCAGTATCACTCATTCCGGAATTTGCAAGACTCCAACAATTCCATGGTGCTGTCATTACATGGCTGGCGTCCTCGGCAGCCGGAGACGTCGTGATTACGGCGTCTCTGGTATGGTCCTTGGTAGGATACTGATTGCTCCTCTCTCACGAGGATATTTAGCTGATATCGACTTAGTACAAGCGCAAGACGGGTTTCAAGAGCACTGACGACCAAATTAGTAGGATCATGAGACGTGCGCGCCGGTCCCTCTCAGACGTCTGATAATTACCTCACCTAGCATTTCCTAGTGACAATCCAAACTGGTGCTATCACAGCTGTTTCAGCCGCAGCAGACGTTCTCATCTTTGTTCTTGTTCCCGTAAGCGGATATCATTCTCATCTTACAAGAGAGATGAAAACTAATTCAGAAGCCTTGCAGAAAACAACCCTGTGAGTCAAGACCGACCCAAAATAATTCTTTCCTTACCGGGCCCTCTTTAGCAACTTTATCTGGGATTTTGCACTATCCAAACTTTACACAAATTCCCTCCTGAGCACGTGAGTCACACACGAAGTGTATATCTTGCAGTACATTAATCCAAAAGCAATTCTCACCAGGTTGAACGCCCGGGCGGGATGGAATAACCTCGCTGGTAATCCCAACGACACCCACAACGTCCTATTCGGAGACCAACAAAAGACAAACGGTTCCCGAGGGCAGGTCACTATTAATGGAAAGGTGAGGGTTGAAAACAGATAAGAGGATATATCAAAAGCCTCACCATATATCCATAAACAAGTTCTCCCATCAGCTCCACCCTAATCGTCAAATCGTGCGTATACTATTGTTCGTTCCAAAACGCACGTCACTCATCTTTTGTTTATCTATAATGATAATTAAGTCAAGCACGGGAGTCTACGAACTAGACACTTATATCTCCTCCAACTACGACTCGGAGGCCAAGTCTGCCACTGCCAGTAATATCGACCTCGAGCGAGGAATATCGGTCACAAAGGTGGTTGAGACAATGGTGGAAGATCCTCCGCCTGAACAATCAGGGCAAAACCGACAACAACGAAAATCGAACACTGTGTCATTAGAGGCAAGCTCAGCCTCATGAGATGACAAAAAGATACCCCGCCTCTTCACCGTTTCTCGTGTATTTATATATCTATTTCATCCACTTTGACCAGTATGCCCAGCGAGTCTAGTCCTGCGAGAAACGTTGTATGTACTTGGTCAAATATACCCCGGAGAAAGTTGAATAGTTAGTTGTACAACCGTAGTAGGCCATTTTGGCCAAGCCTGTATCACAGTCAATACGTAGCAAATGGTACTACGTCCCGTTTATCTAGAGGAGGAACCTTTATAGGTTGCGTCGAACGCCTGCAGGCAAACAGGAGGGTATGTACGTATTTGCCTTGCATCCTCTAATTCATGACTAAGGCCAAAGTCCAGACATATCGTGCAACAACAAAACATAGATGTTGCAAAGTCCTGAGTAAGGCTTGTTGGTGCACGACGGTAGCTCAAGCCTCTCACAAAAATCTCATCCTCGCTCGACCTTATTATTCAAACCCAAATGTCTAACATATCGAGTGAGACGACCAGTTGGTAATGAATGCTCTCATCCGCTCGACGCTGCCCGACTCATATTACACTCCGTCTATGAAAAATTCCAGGATCGTTGGTATCGACTTGAATTAGTGAGCATGGTTCTTGTGATGTTCTAGGTGGGGGGAAGGAAAAGGCATCAGAATGATTCCAATAGACCGAAAGGTATATACATACTCAAGTGCACTGGAGAAAAAAAGAAGACATAAGCAACGCGCTGAAACCAAAGAAAAGAGAAGAACGCACTGTTGTAGTCGATGGTGTAGCTGATACCGAAAATGGCGACAATGAGAGCTACAAGAGGAGTGCCAGACGCGTTCTTCCCGGTGAAAAATCGGCCTTTAATGCCGCTGACACGGGGTGCAGATTGGCCCTTGGGAAGCTTGGAGTAAAAGTCGACAAGAGGACCAAGGCCAGCACCAGAACCTCCGGACTGTCGAAAAACACACGTCATTAGGTTACCCCTCACCAGCCATAATCGAAAACGAAGCGAAAACGCACGACAAGTTTTGGTGTGGCAATTTTAGGAGGAACGAGACCTCCGAGCTGGCGACGAATGAGAGAGGCGTGCATGGTGGGTGTTGTGGACAGTGGTCGGAGGCGGTCGGGGAGACAGTAATTTATGTTTGGCCTTCTTTGGTTTGCAGTGAACTAGGTGATCAAGTCATGTGACCGCTCCGAGCTCAACGGGCCACCCTCGTATTACAGACCCCATCCTTTGTCGATCCACCGGTTCTCCTGCGATGCACGACAGGACACTGTTCTCGTCTACGGGCAAAGATACTTTGTTAGACACCTGATATTGTACTTTTAATTTCCCAGAAGGTCAGACTGGTCAACTAACTTCGAAAGCAGCCCTCAAGCACTATCCCGAAAGGTTTCTCACTAAAACCCTGAGAAATACAAACCCTCAACTTTAAATATAAGGTAAGAGAGGTCCAACGCGTGCCCGAGGATGCCCGAAGCTTCCCAGCCTTCCTAGCGTTTTCCAGAATAATAAGGGTACCGGCGGAGAGATGGCCCCTTGGAAGTTGCAACATCGATTCGACTGCCAACCTTGCGGGTTAGCCCCTGCTGCGTATGATCTCACATTATCTCACCATTGACAATAGAGATCTCGTTGGTCTATTGCGCAGAGCATACTACTTTTTATACTCTCGTGACCAAGGTCATATACTCGATATAAATTGATCGTGGACTCCGTTAATAAAAAGATATGATATACTGAAATATGCGTGAAAGCTAATTTTCTTGCACACACTCGTCAACTGACCAGTATATATTGAACACAACATTAACAACACACAAAAAGGATAAGGTTCCCCATCTCCTAAAGAACCCATCCCTCAAGAAGTGAAGCGAAAAGCTACTAACCTCAGAAACTCTATAGGAAGACCAAGAACACACAGAGAATTGTATTGAAACACACGCGCTATATCCAGGTATCGTGGTAAACGGGATTATGAATGCAGCAAGGCGTTTTCGCACAGTGACCAGCTTCCAATCCTGCCAGACCAGCATATTGGTATGGTGTCTGGACCAGAAGGTATAGCTTTTTTTTCTTACCCACGCCCACTTCGGCTTCATGTCAGATGTTTTTCTGACCAGATCATCACCCGTCGTGATTCATATTATCGAAGCCACAGAGGAACATCGAACCATTTGTACTTCCGCACTGACCCCCTATAAGACACGAATTCGTGTCATCGGTGTACTGATGTTCGACTTCAGGGTCTTTATCGCAGAAGTACCCATAGCGTCCGACTGCGTTATCACGGGTATCGTAACGTTGAGCCGAGCCCTAAGTTTCAGGCATAGAGCCTCAGAAAACTGACTTATTCTTGTGACTGTCAATGAAACGACAAGATTCGAGCTGCCCGGTAATGTCTATCTACGAGACGGGCTTGCTTGATGGCCGCATAACCCTTGATATAGATATTAGTTGAAGAGTTTGAACGTGTCCATGATATCATGAGGAAGAAAAAGAAGCACAATAAGGTAAGCTTGCGGGAACTCTGGGTTGGAATGATAACGCTCGCAAAAAATAAAATTGCGTCAACCCCTATGTACGCGCTTGGGAGTTTCCACCCACTGCTGTAGAGAAACAATAAGTCGAACGCCCTCAAATAACGCCCCGGGAAGAGTCTATTGTAGTTGAAGTAAGGCGCAGTAGTTTCATTACGAAATAACATAACAAGTATCCCAAAGATGGATTATGCTCAGGCGGTTATCACCAATCTGGACCTACGTCATGAACGCGACATGGTGGATATGGAAGTTAGGCAAAAGTGATCAAGTGAGCGGTCCGTGACTACAACCGACTACCAGGTGTGGAAATCAGTGGGAACACGAGACTTGGAATCACCAACCAATCGGTTCCATTCACGCGCGTCATCGAATCAAAATAAGGTACGATTGACAGAATGTTATAATACAAGTGCACGGGTATCTATCTGCTATTATTATTACGAAACGATATAGTCGGCGGGTGAGTTGGGGAGTTGGGTATTATGGGCGGTCATGCTTTGTTCTGCGCCTGTGCTGCCTTGGTATCCTGCCATTGACATTGCAAACACTTATCATTCACTCTATCGATGATATCCTGAACATCAGGTCCGTAAACCTACAATCCAAGCAGTCTATCAGCGCCGTTCAAGGATCAGAGAGACAACCCATACCTTGATACAAGCACGACTCCGGCAGTCCTTGGGATGGACGTAGCTACGTTCGCAGGTCGCAGACAAGCAATCATAGATCGCCGTAACCATGTGTCGTTGAAAGTGCTGGTGGGTGCGGGGTCTCAATAACGAACGAGGGCGATAACTAGGAGGGGATACGAACACCGCAACTTAACCACAATGTCCCTGCACTATATGAACGTTCAAACGAGTGTCATGGTTAGCAACGACGAACAACGCACGCTTTTTGTTGGCACATGTTTTCGTGACTCGAAAGATTGAGAGATAGAGTATAGCGGGGGAAGCAAGCGGTTGGGGGAAGTAGAAGCCGAGAGACGGATGTTGAAATACTGGGGAGAGAGGATTGAAAGTTGAAGGAGTATGGGGCATGAGGCAATTTAGTAAGGGTGAAGAGATCAGTAACCACTTCTGTTCTAGCAAAGCCTGGCGTGAGATCCACCACTCACGATATCTCTGCCTTCACCCTTCCGATGTTTGCCTCTGTTGTTCATGTGACTCCCCCCCCAACTATCGTTACTGTTACTGCGCCTAATTGTTCCCCTCCATTCTTCTACCAGCTGACTCATTCCTCGCACATATCCCATTGCTGTTGTCTTTACGTTCGCGCCCGCTGTTATAATATTAAATATAGCATCCTTCACCACAGCCCAACCTATTGCCAAACTCCGCGTAAAGATGATCAGGGTCGTCCAAAACCAGGGTCTCCGGGGTTAAGTACACCAGAGAGGGCTACCATCAGAATTCGCTAATCCTGTATTAATTACCTCTTGCAGCTGTTCCGTGACGCAACCTTACTCCCTTGATTACATGGGCAGCCTTGGACATCTCACCACATCTGCGTGCGAAGCCTTCTCATGGGAGTCCGTGAAAACGGGATCTTAGGAACATCTACGACCTGCGACACCACGTTGGAAGGGTCTCCGATTCTCCGGGTTCACGCGCGCGCAGGATAAATTATTCCGGACCTGCGTCGCTAGGTTATCCTTACACTTGAGGATGCCTCACGGATATCGGGTGTTGCAAAATGTATATATACCATCGATTGTGGGGTTGTGATTGAGAAAGGGAGGAGACAGACAATCGTCCCAGCTTTAACCAGCATCATCGCATATCGAAGAACACACTCCTTCAAACTTTCGTATCTGCCTTCCGAAGTCAGCCGAAAGACTCCAGTGATAAGAAAAAAAAACCGTCCCGACCCCGCTTCCTAC